>PVHY01001568.1:0-153312 GCA_004024945.1 Uropsilus gracilis | reverse complement strand
GGGGGGGGGGGTGAATCCCGGTTAAATAAATAAATAAATAAATAAATAAATAAATAAATAAATAAATAAATAAATAAATAGATAAATAAATTTAAAAAAAATTAAATAAATAAAATTGAAGTTACTGAATTAAAAAAAATAAAATAAATGACTTTAAAAAAAATCTGTTTGGCGAAAATTTTGTTAAAAAAAAAATAAAGTCTGCTTTGACATATTTCCTTATAAACTATTAGTTGAAATTTATTGATATATAGTGAGAGTTAAGTGGATGGGGTGCAAATGAAAAAAGTTGGTAACAGTTGAAGCTAGGTTATAACTATATGAACATTTTACAATTCTGGCTACTCTTATATATGTTTGAAATTCTCCATCATAAATATGTTGTGCTTTTTTCTTTAAAAAATTGACAGCAGTTCTACAGCCTCAGGATCAAGTTGATATTCCCACATATCCTCTCCTTAATTGTACATTCTCTAGAAATTTGTTTCAGTTATCTGAGTTTCCATTTCCTCACCAATACAACTGAGATCATCTCTATCCATTACTTTCCAATCATGCCGTATGGATCAAATGAGTACATGAATGCGAAAGTATTCTGTAAACTGAGAGGAACTAGACACATGCAATATGCTAGGGTTTTTTTTTTTTGTTTGTTTGTTTTCTATCACTATTGACCTTGAAAACAATTTAGATCTTTGACCACTGTTGCCCCAGTGGGCTCAAAGAGTTCTTTGTGTAGTGGCTATAAGCTTGACAAAGAATTTGAAGATTATTTTTAAAATGTCATCTCTTGTCTATGTCTTTTTTTAAATTAATTTTAAAAATTTATTTAAATATATATATTTCACATTATTTCAGTCTCTGGGGGTCACCCACCTCTTGCCTATGTCTTAATCCAAGTGGAAAACCTTCTGCTTCTTCTCAAGTTGGAGTAGCATGGACTGGGTTCATCTGTTTTCTGACTTCTGAATGCAACTGAAAATCAAATTATTGTTTTGTTGTACATATACAGTTCATATATACATATAATAAACTATGTGTATATATATATACACACACACAACAATGTTGTTCAATTGAGCATCAGGTAAAAAATGAATACCACTGAGATGAGGTAAACAAACAAATTGAGTCCTACAACTGCCCCAGCTTATTGACCTAGGAGATTTTCCGGACAGAAAAGGGAATAAATGATATATCCAGATTGTAAAGGAAGAGCGGAAAATAAATTCATTCACAAATGACAATGTCATCTATTAAGAAAGCCCAATAGGATATATAAAAACAAGCTCTTAGAAGTGAATGAATTTAATAAGACCATAGAGTACAAAATCATTAACATAAAGATCAACTGTATTTCTGGCAATAAAATATCAGAAATTTAAAATGTTTTAAACATATTACATCTAATAGCATCAAAAACATGAAAGATTTAAGGATGAATTGTTAAAGGCTGTGAAATAATTGTACATTAAAAATAGCAAAACATTCTTCAGAGATTTTTTTAAAAGATCTAAATAAAAGGAGAGATTACTTAAATGTAGGACAATGCAATATAAAGATGCCAATTGTTCCCAATTTGATAAATTGATTCCATGCTATCCCAATCAAAATTCCAGCAGCATTTATTAAATAAATTGAAAACTGACTTTAAAATTCATGTGAAAATGCAGCTGGGCATGGTGGCTCATGACTGTAAGCTTCAGCCTATGAAGCAGCTGGGGTCGGGACCGTAGTTTAAGTCCCGCTCAGGGCAACACAGCGAGACCTAGTCCCAAAAAATAACTGGGCATGGTGGCACACACCTGTAATCCCAGATACATGGGAAGCTGAGGCTGGGGGTTGCCTGAGTCCGAGTCCATGGTATCCTGGGCAACGTGAGCCTGCAGTTCCACCGGTAAAAATGGCGAGACCTAATCTAAATAAATAAATAAACAAACAAATAAATAAGTAAATAACAAAAAAATATTCAATCGAAAATACAAAAGACCTAGTTTAACCAATGCAAGTTCTTAAAAAAGACGAAAGTTGTAGGGCTTCCACTGACTTATCATAAATGTATATTAATCAAATGAGTGGTACTGGCACAAAAATAGACAAATTAGTGGTTTAGAATAGAGTCCAAGTCCAAATATAGAAAAATACATACATATATGTGTGTGTGTATATAAACATATCGTATTTTTTCTATACCAGATTCTCAATAAAGATACAAAAGCTATTCTGTCAAAAATGTTAGTGTCTTCAACAAAATTGGGTATACATGTGCAAAAAATAAAAAAAAAAAAAAAGACTTAAAGGTGCTCCAATCCATAGTTATAAATGAACCTTAGACCTAAAGGCTAAAATCACACAATTTCCAGGAGAAAACCTCTGCATCTTGAGTGGGGAAGAGGTTCCTGGGATCCAACACCACAGTCTATGTAAGAACAAAATCGACTGCTGACTGTAGGAGTCGCTCTGCTGGTGAAGTAATTAGATGGTCACTTGGGTCTTGTAGAAAAAGTAAAGACTTTAATGAAAATTCCTATGTAAAATCTTTATAGCTCTCTGAAGAGAACTAGATTTGTGTGGGTTTTCCGGCATGCCTCAGAGATGGAAAGGTCAGATCTGAAATAACAGTTCCTTTTTAGTTCTATTTTATAGACCCAAATCCAAACCTTGTTTTGTTGTTTGGTTTTGACACTTATCACCACCAACCCTCCTCTACTATTCTCCCTTCCACTACACCCATTAGAGTTCTTTCTCTGCCTTTTGAGAATTGAGGAACTATTATTCAGGCTTTCAAAACTTCCAGTTATTCCAATATCCCTGCCCCACTATTTTTACATAACCAGCTGTGCAACCACAGAGGAGAAACTGAGTTTCTTTAGGTCTCAGTTCATAACAAAGTGCTAGAGAAACTGATATTGAAGGCTCTTTTAGCTCTGATTCCCTCTGTATTTTCTGATTGCCAGGAGGAATGATTAAGCAATAAACAAGTATGAAAAGTTAAAATTCACCAAGTACCCCCACAATTTTGTTACACAATTACCTATAGAAGAGTTTTCCCCTTTACTCTCAGATTGTTTCCAAGGAGAGTGGTGGCTACTGCTAATGTCCAGATCAATAATTCCATTAAACATCATTCACAATGAAATGAAGCAACATCAAACTGAGACTCAGGGGTGTCTATTAAGTAGTCAAAGTTCCACTTGGACCAGACCTTCAGTCATTAGACTAATATTTACTAAGCATCTGGGTGTACCCAGATGCTCTGCTGGGTACTACAAATGAAGGGCTCACTTTTAAGCAAATGAGGCCTACAAAATTCTGGCAACTGCAGAGCCTTTACCTACATGTTCCTTCAGTATAGGTTAGTCTCTCCCTCCTTTTCTCACTCTACTTTTATATTTCACTCAAAGAATTGAAAAGTAGCTTTCTCAGACAGGAGATGCCTGATTCTGAGTTGCACTGAGTTTTCCTGTTACTTATTTCCTTACATGCTTTTAATGTCTTCCGTCCAAGCCCTTATCATAGTCCAAGTGCATTTCATCATCACATTCTCAACACACTGATCAAATTGTAGATTGTAACAGCTTTAATTAGTACATGTAGACTTATTGAATAGATAACGGGCACATACTTGGATGGGGGTAGTGGTGAAAGAGTGATGGTGAAGGAGACTTGAAGAGATCTCCAGAAAGAAGTGTTAGACTTACAGGATGGTAAGGATTTAAGTAGGTTGAGGATGAAGAAAATGGACAGGCATGACTGTTTTTTCATCCATCATAGCTTATTTGGGAAACAATCTCCTAATTGGTCACAAATGCTCTGGTTTCTTCAATTTTTCAGACTAAATACTATTATGCTACACAGTTATATCACATCATTAAATATTTCTAAAATGCAGTAAGTTCCCTAGGTAAGAATAGCCAAATCTTCCAGCAAGGAACTCTCCCCTCTCCCAAGTGAGCTGACTTTGGGTGCTGTGTATAGATGATGTAATGTTTTCATCTTTAAGATGGTGCAAAAGTGATATGCATTCAGTAGGAACTGAACTTCAAATCCTGAATGTGGTTCTTTCCTAGACTAGTGACATGCACATACTTTCTTGTGAAGCTGGACAGAGGTAGTGAGTTGTAGAATGACCTGCCATCAGACCGGTTTTCACTGTCAGTAAAATATTCAATAAATTACATGACACCTTCAATACTTTATTAGAAAACAAAACACATGAGTAGAATGATTTTACAGTTGGATGAGTCTACCCAGGAATATGCTAATGTGCTTGGTCTGAACATGTTTAAGGAAAGCTAGGTCAAGCGATGATTTTTGGAAGTTAAAATGTGTTAAATGTATTTTCTATTGACAATGGATTTATCAGGACATTGTCTCATCATAAATTAAGGAATATATTGTGTTTGTATCCCACTAAATCTTCCCATTTACTTTGCAAATGTATGGTTTATTTTCCACTGACCAGACACATCTGGTACTTTCCTACTTCTATGCTGTGTCCTTTCCTCCATTCTCCCTCTTTTAAAGGTCTCTCCACCTGATTCAATGCCATTTTTTTTTTTTGGTGGACACTTTTGGGTAATCCACTCTTCCTCTAGTAGTGACTCTCGCCTGCTATTCTGCTTCTACTCCACTGTGCTTATACTTCCATTTTGCACAAGTTAAGTCATTTTTTTTAACATCCCATTTTATGTCATCTGTATCTTTCAGTATCTTTGAGCTCCTCTAGCCAAGAAACTGCTTTAAAACTGCTCTTCGCATTGGGTAAGTACACAAATGAACGAAATGTCCTGGTACATCCACACGGGAATGCTTGGACTGTTCCATTGTTTCGAGCTTCCTGTGGTGGGCAAACAGGAGAACATTTAAGATTTTTATCCACTTGAAACCCAAATAGCAGTTTTCCTCCTACTGTGAATAGTTATTCAGCAAATAGACACCTTTCTAGGTCCTAGAGATACAGGGGGAAAAAATACTCTGCCTTCATTGTGCTTATATTTAAGTGAGTCGGAAACAAATAATGAGTTGATTTGTGTAATGTGAAGCACATGACATGGTTGAAAAAAAAAACAACTGTGGTGAAATATTAAGCACAAAAGTCTAGAGATTATGGTCTATGCTGGAGGGAGTGATATTTAAATGTCTCTATAAGACAGCTAATAGCAGGTGATTTTGCTACAAAGACTCAAAGCAAATAAGAGAAGGGGCAGCAGACCCCAGGGGTGAGCATTCCAGTCAGAGAGGTCATCCAGCACTAAACAGTCCCAAGTGGAGTGACATCTACAAGTCAGAGCAACTATCATCTGACCTAGTGCAGCATGTTTTAGGATCAAGTCTGAGGTCAGTGTGGGTAGAACAGTGTGAGTGAAGGGAGAGAGTGACAGCAAAGGAGGGAGGTGACAGGATTTGAGAATGTGAGTCTGAAAGGTTTTACCTTCCTTCTGTATGAGATAGGAAGGTTTGGGTAGAAAATGAGATTAGAAGATTTGAACAACAAAATGAGACCAAATGACACGTCCTGAAAGTGTAAGTGCAGATGTAGTGTTGGGAAGATTACCTAGGGGAGCAAAAACAGAAGCAGGGAACTCACTGGTACAATAGTGAGGTCAGACAAGAGTGGAGACTGAAGACAGAGCAGTGGCTATTATCAGATGAGGTGGGCAAATTCTGGATATATTTTGAGAGTATCTGTTGACAGACTAAAAGTGAATGTAAAAAAAGAGAGAAAGAACACAGAAAGGTAGTTAAGTTGTTCTATTCAGAGCAACCGGATAACAGGTTTTTGGGGTTCTTCCCCCCTTTATTGAGATATGATGGACATATAACATTGTGTGAGTTTAAGGTGGACAATGTGATGGTTTGATAAACATTATTGCAAAATGATTACCAAAATCAAAAATCTTAGTCTGGATGATAAATTATGTAATGATTATAACTATAGATATTCTTTCTACATATCTATGAACAGATTCTGTCTTTTTTCCCATAAAGTGGTGTACTTTTCCCTTTCTAGCATGTCTGATGCAAGTAAGTGCCAAATCTTTCCATGCCCAGAGAGCAGAAGCCTGGAGAACTCCACTTACATCAACATTTTCAGCCATGCTGCACCATAGAAACAACTACGAATCAGGATCCTACCCCAAACAGTTCTGATCCAATAAATAAAAGATACAGTTTTGACCTGAATCTCCTTCACTATATTCTAATGTGTATCCAGGGATGAGGGCCACTGCCATGATTAATCAAGAAGCAGGTCTGCCTGAAAGAGGTTATTATATTTCCCTCTTCAGCAATTCAGAATCTTTCAGCCTTCCCATCCCTATGGTCCACTAATAAGCTGGCTCATATGTTGATTTTCTCTACCTCAGGTTATTGACATTGCTCTCCAGACAGTTGCTCTGTCTCTGGGCTCACTTTAGCTTGTCAATTTCTCTCCTCTAACAAACTTATTCCTCTCAGTCAACTCTGATTTCCTTTGAAATGTCTGACATGGAATTTTGACTTTAGGTTAAAGTTCAAATTTCTCAAAATGTCATTCAAAGTTATATTAGCATTTAAGAATTATTGAGTGAATGGGGAGGGAGGGAGGGAGGGAAGGAAGGAGGGAGGGAGGGAGACAAACTACTGGACAGACAGACACATAAACAGAAATAAACCAACAAAATCAAGCAATATGGGCTTCAAAAGGATGACTTTTAAAGTGTCATCAGAATTTATGAATATATGACTGTACATCATTTTCTACCCAGCACATATATTCTTTTCTTTTCGAAGTTTTTTAATTTTTTATTATTTATTTTATTTTATATCATTATCTAGGCTGGGGCACTCCCACCATCTTATCATTGAATAATGTTGCTCATGCAAACAGTGTGGACATGAGTTGGGATAAAGGGAAAAGGAAAAATTTAGAGAGTGAAATTCTTCATCTTTCACTTCCCCTCTCCCCAACTTTACCTATACCTCAGGCCTACTGAGAAACCATGCTAGTTCCTCAAACAAGTCATATACTCTCCCTTCCAGGACTTAGTACTTATTTCTTCCTCCTAGATTGTTCTTCTTTACCTTTCCTTGACTAGTTAATTTCTACTTGTTCCCTGGATCTTAGCTACACAATAAATTTCTCTGACTAGGGCTCTGATTCTATCACCCCACCTCTATCACACCAAGATGGATCCAGACTCCAGACTCCTTCCTTCTGCTCTCTGCACTTTCCTCTCAACTCTTGTTACACTACATTAGAGTCATTTTTTCACACATCTATCATTCCAACCAGGGTGCCAGGACCACATCTATCTGCTTCAAGGCTCAATGATTGAGCTCACTTTGTTGAGTGAATAATAAAATAAATTTCATCTAAAAAGTTGGTAGAAAAACCTAAAATAAACACTGCAAATTCACAGATGCAACACGGCCTGCTGAAAGGTGACAGCACATTTTGCCCCACCCCTGATGGGTAAGACATGTACTCCACACTGGCCCTAGTGCCAGCAACTTATGATTCATGCTAAAAGCACATCTAAAACCTTCATCTTTATATCATTTTCTAAGAACATTACCCAATCTGGCAGTTCATCTGGCCCCAAGGCCTCTTGACAGATCACAATGAGCCAGGCCAGATGGAGGGGGGAATGAACTCCACCACCGTCAAATTGTCCAATGCCTGAAAAATGTTGGCTTCGGAATGATGCAGGTTCTCTCTTGTGCCTTAGCCTCAAATCAGAGGAAGGTATTCTCGCCAGGCCAAGGCAGTGAGGTCTCTATGTTCCTGGCTAAGTCCCCCAAATCTCCACACCAGAGCTTTCTGCCAGGGGGGACGTCACAGATGTAGAATCAGAGAAGTTGTGCAAGAGGAGAAAGAAATTTTCCAACTCAGCAAAAGAACAAGCTGGAGAGCTAGCCCGGGAGAGTGAGAGTTCAAAGCAAGGCCAAAAATCATGAAATAAAGTCCACATGGCAAAAATAGAGGAACTTAGCCACTACAAGATCTAGAGGGGAATGAAGGAGAAGGTCGGGGGAGAGAATGAAATAGGGTCAGGAACACACAAGGAATTCCAACCTGACATTTGTTGCAAACTTCCGACAGAGTGAGGTTGTATATCAGCTTATTCACCAAGCCACTGTACTTAACTCTCTTGATCTGCACAACTACCCTGGTTTCTATTATTATTCTCATTTCAGAAATGAGGATATTGAATTTCAAAGAGGTTCATATGTGATCAAGGTTGGTCCTATACCCAGGCCCTGTCTGATCCAAAATGTCTGCTTCGAGTGGAGTTACCCTCAATCACCTCATGAGCTGAGCAACCTTGAGCTAAGTCACTTTCTCTTTTCTTCATCCATAGACTGGATGCTATAACCATCAAGATCATTTGTATAAAATGATTTTGTCAACCATAAAGCATTACATGAATCTGAGTTACATGTAGCTGCATGTTTGCTTGTCTATGCATACAGATTTCATTCTGCGATGTGGTTTGCATGAGAAGACACAGAGTAGGGGATATTGCTGATTGCCAATGGGGATGTAAAAGGAAGTTTTCTCCACTTAAAAAATGTTAGTAGAGGAAGACATGCATGCATTAACAAGACCTAAGGATGCCAATCTCATATTCATAAAATCATTCATTCAACAATCCTTACTAACTCCCCACATGGAATCAGACCTGAGTGTAGTATATAAATATTAAGTAAAAAATACACACTTGCAACTTTGAGCAGGAGGGAAAGGGGGGGAATGAAGGGGAGGGGAGGGATGGAGGGGAGGCGGGTAAACCCTGGGGATTACAATGTTGTGAAAAAAAAAATATATATAAAATACATGCTTGCTTTCAAGTTCTCAGTCTAAAAGAGAAACTAGAGTAGTAAACAGATCATCTTAAGAAAGTGCCTAGTATTACAGGAAAGAACACAGCAAGATGCAAGTTTGGGGATTCTGACAGAAGGATTCCTAACCCAAGAAAAGAGCTTGAAGCAGGGACTTCTGAGTGTTTCCAGAAGTGTGTATTGGAATTTGCCAGGCTAAGCATGGGGTTGAAAGAGGAGCAGGACACTCACAGCCAGAGTGGAGAGGGTGTGTGAATTGGCAGTGCTATGGAACTGCAATAATTTACCCTGCTGAAACTTAAAGCTGTAGGGAGAAATGAGATATGTGTGATGAAGCTCCTAGAACTAAAATAGCTTCTCTGGCTCTGCTAGTGAGTGTCCCCACTCTGGAGCATGGTGAAACAGCAGGACATCTTTGAAGGCCTTCAAGAACCTTTTGCCTCATTTAGATTCATTAGCTTTTCTGGTTGCTCCTATATGTAAACCTGGCCTCAGCAGTTTCCTTCCTAAACCACACATCTTGCTCTTCTTTTAATCAAAGACAAAATGACCAAAGTTTAAATAAGTTTAGTTTATTTCCATTAGCTGAATGTCTGTTGGTAAACTGTTCCACTTTTAAAGCCTGGTAGGGCCACTTCCTCCTAAATTTGGTACATAATTTACCCTTGTGTCTCAGCTTCCTTAACTGTAAAATGGGAGCAGTAATAACACCTACCACCTTCTTACACTGTTGATGGGAATGCAAACTGATCCATCTACAATGGAAAGCTATGTGGAGCATCCTCAAAATGCTAAAAATGGATCGACCACATGATCTAGCAATTCCACTCCTAGGAATATACTCAAAGAAGAGAAAAAAAAAAAACTAATTCAAAAGGAAACCTGTACCCTTTCCCCTTTGTTTATTGAAGCACTGTTTTTGCAATAATAAAGATGTGGAAACAACCTAAATGCCCAAAGCAGATGAACAGATACACACACACACACACACACACACACACACACACACATACATATACTATGTCTTGATATATATACATATGTATATAATGCAATACTACTAAGTGATCAAAAAAGATAAACTCATGCTATTTGCAGCAACATGGATGGAGCTGAAAAGGATTATGCTAAGTGAAATAAGTCAGAATGAAAGGGAAGATTTTGAATGGCTTCACTTATAGGTGGAATCTAGGGGAATCAAACAAAGGGTCAGGATTAAGACAAAATTCAAGGGACTCGTGATGGTTCATGTGTGTTATAGTGATGGGAGAATTATTGGAAATATATCTGAGGGGAGGAATACAATATTGTACAACAACTAACAACAATATAAGAAAATTAAAATAAATTTAAAAAATTTTAAGTACCAAAAAAGTTTCATATGAGAACTAAATGAAATAATCCATACAAAGGCCTTAGAACAATATCTCAAACAGCAATTTTTCACTAAATGAACCTCATTATTGATAAATATCTGAAACAACTAGTACACAACCAGTTACTTTATTTTAAATTTTTATTATTTCCAATAACTGGGTAAATGTGCATTAAAAAGTGAGAATGAGAGAACAATATACATAAGAACTGCTGATTAATTGATTAATAGGAGGGAAAGAATACAGAAACTCAAATCATAAAGTTTTATGTGGCTGCTATAATATAGTTTCAAGTTTGACATATAGTTTCCTGGCAGCCACAGCAAAAAGAGAACCAATCCATGATTCATTTCCCAGGGTGGTTCTATAAAGAATCCCTTCCATGTGCTTCACACAGGCAATGTGTGGTAAACAAAATATTTGCAGTGGTGCCTGGATTAGTCTGTTCAGCTGCTATAAGAAAGAGCCAGAATGGCTTGAACAACAGGAATGTATTTTCTAACCATCCTGGAGCCTAGAATTCAGAGATCAAAGTGTCAGCAAGGTTGTTTTCCCAGGTCTTCATTTTATTTTATTTTATTTTTTTTTTTAGAGACTAGGTCTCACTATGTTGCCTGGGGTAGTCTGAATCCTGGACCTAAGTGATCTGTAGTCTCAACCTCCCAGGTAGCTGGGTTTACCAGTAAATACCACCACACCTGGCTATTTTTAGAGACTAGGTCTTGCTATGTTGCACAGGGTAGTCCCAAACTCGTGGACTCAAGTGATCCCCAGCCTCAGCCTCCCAGTGCTGGGACTACAGGCATGCACCACCACACCCAGCTCCAGGCCTTCATCTTTGACTTATAGATGCTTCTTCTCCCTGTGTCTTCATGTGGTCTTCCTTGTTGTATGTCTGTATCCAACATGACCAGTCACATTGGAATAGGCCTCATCCACATACCTTCATAATCTCTTTCATGATCCTATCTTTCATACATAGTCACATTCTAAGGCTCTGAGAATTGGGACTTCAACCTATGAATGTGGGGGAAAGGGTTTCAGGGAGCATGTAATTCACTCCATAACCATGTCCCTGCAACAAAGGCAGTCAGTATATAACACAGCTTAATTCTGTAAGATAATAGCAGAGCAGTCCACCAACTGCTCAATGGTTCAGCATGACTCTAGAAGACATTCCAGAGCACCCAGAAAGGTTAACGGACTACCATTCATGCCAAAGATCTTTTGGAAAGGATCACTTCCCTCATCTAGTGCTGGGAAGTGAGGTGGGATAGGAGAAATGGAGACCCCTCTTCCTACTGTGGGTCTGATGTGCATTGTCTTTTGTTTGTTTTCCCTATATCACACATCTAAGTGAGGCCATCCAGTATTTTTTTTTCCTTTCTGGTTTATTTCTGCAAACATGACTCCTTCTTACTACATGAGTTTGTCTTTTTTCTATTTTTTTTTGAATGCTGAATAATATTCAACAATGTAAATATACAACCACTTTTTGACCAATTCATCTGTTTGGGGACATTTGAATTATTTTCATATCCTAGCTATGTAAATGGTGCTGCAATATACACAGGCATACAGGTTTCCTTTTGAATTAGTGTTCTGGTATCCTTTGGGTAGATTCCCAGAAGTGGAATTACTGGATTAAACAGTAGTTCCATTTCTGGGTGTGTGAGGTTCCTCCACATAGCTTTCCATAGTGATTAACCCATCATGCATTCCTTCCCACCAGCAGTGTAAACGGGTTCTTTTATCCCCACATCTATGCCAGCACTTGTTGTTGGCTGATTTTTGTTTTATGGTATGTAATGTTTGTTTGTTTTGTTTTTTCCTTACCATTGTGAGGTGGTATCTCATTGTAGTTTTGATTTACATTTCCCTGATTGTAAGTGATGTTGAGCATTTTTATATGCTTCTGGGCCATTTGTTCTATTTTCTTTATGGGAAAGTATCTTTTAAGTTCTTCTGCCCAATTTTTTGACTGGTTTTTGTCTTTGTTATTGTCGAGTCACATGAATTCTTTGTGGAACTCCGATAGCAGACCCTTATCAGTTTAATGGGGGACAAAAATATTTTCCCATTCAGTTGGGTGTTTCTTTGTTTTGATTATTGTGTCATATATACAGAAGCTTTCTAGTTTGATATAGTCCCAGCTTTTTATGTTTTCTTTTTTTAAAAAAAAGATTATTTATATATAAATTTCACATCTCTGTGATCTCTGGGGTTCACCCCCCCTCCCTAACTGTTCCCACCCTGTCCCATCTTCCCTCCCCCCAGGTTGTGTACTTCAATTTGGTTGTTAGATTGTTTTGACTTTTTTTCATGGATTTTTGTTTATCTTTCCCATGTCCCATATAGTAGTGAAACCATTTGGTTTATGTTTTTTTCTTTTTGACTTGTTTCTGCTAATATGAATTCTTCTAAGTCCATCTATGTTATCATAAAATCGTCTAATTTGTCATTTTTAATTGATGAGTAATATTCCATTATGTATATATACTACATCTTTTGCATTCAGTCATCTGTTTTGGGACATTTTGGTTACTTCCATGTTCTTGTAATTATAAATAGTGCTGCAATAAACATCCGAGCACAGGTGTCCATTTGTACCCACATTGAAGTTACCTTTGGGTAAATTCCCAGGAGAGCAATTGTTGGGTCAAATGGTAGTTTCATTTTCATTAATTTGAGGGCCCTCCATACAGCTTTCCATGGAGTGTGGACCAGTTTAAATTCCCACCAGCAGTGTAAGAGTGTCCCCTTCTCTCCACATCCTCACCAGCACTTGTTGCCCGTTTTATGGATGTGGGCCATTCTTACTGGTGTAAGGTGGTATCTCATTGTGGTTTTGATTTGCATTTCCCTTATTGCTGGCGACATTGAGCAATTCTTCTTGTGTCTATTGGCCATTTGTATTTCCTCTTTGGAGAAGTTTCTTTTTAGTTCTTCACCCCATTTTATGATTGGGTTTCTTGTTTTGCTTTTTTTAATTGTGTGAGTTCCTTGTGGATCTTCGTTATTAAACCCTTATCACTCTTGTGGAGGGCAAAACTTTTTCCCATTCAGTTGGGCTTCTTTTAGTTTTTTTCTGTCATCTATTTCACTGTACAGAAGCTTTTTAGTTTGATGTAGTCCCATCTGTTTATGTTTTCCTTCAATTTTTTGCCATCAGTAGATTTTTTCCAGAAAGGGGTTTCTGAATTGTACTTCCTGGAGGATTTTTCCCAAATTATTTTCTATGTATGTTATGGTTTCAGGTCTGACATTTAAATCTTTTATCCATTTTGAGTTGGTTTTTGTACAAGGCATGAGTATGTTGTCTTGGTCCATTTTTTTTTTTTTGCAGGTTTTAGTCCAATTTTCCCAGCACAATTTATTGAAGAGGCTATCTTTGTTCCAATGTAAGTCCCCCCCCCCCCTTTGTCAAAGATTAGTTGACTACATATGTGTGGTTTTATTTCTGAGCACTCAATTCTGTACCATTGGTCTGATTGTCTGTTGTTGTACCAGAACCATGCTGTTTAATTATTATGGCTCTGTAGTATAACTTGAGGTCTGGGATAATTGGCCCTCCATTCTCTCTTTTTTTTGGCCAGGAGGCTTTTTGATATTCGCGGTCTTTTGTTATTCTATATGAACTTATGTAATTGTTTTTCTATCTCTTTAAAGAATGTCATTGGAATTTTTATAGGAATTGCATTGTATCTGTAGATTGCTTTTGGCAGGATGGTCATTTTGATGATGTTAATTCTTCCAATCCATGAGCAGGGAATGTCTTTCCATTTCCTTATATCTTCTTCTATCTCTTTTAGCAGCTTTTAAAGTTTTCTTTGTATAGATCCTTCACATGCTTTGTTAGGTTTATTCCCAAGTATTTAATTGTTTTTGGTGCAATGGTAAATAGGATGGCTTTTTTAATTTCTTCTTCCTCTTTTTTTTTTTTTTCACATAGGAAAGCTACTGATTTCTGTGTGTTGATTTTGTATACAGCTACCTTACTGAACTGGTTTATTATTTCAAGTAGTTTTTGTGTGGATTTTTTTGGGTTCTCTATATAGAGAATCACGTCATCTGCATATAATGATAGCTTCAGTTCCTCATTTCCTATTTGTATCCCTTTTATTTCTTTCTCTTGCCCTATTGCCTTAGCTAAGACTTCCAGTACAATGTTAGAAAGTAGTGGGGAGCGTGGGCATCCTTGCCTTTTTCCAGATCTTAATTGGAATGATTTCAGTTTTTCGCCATTTAAGATGATGTTTGCCATAGGCGTGTCATAGATTGCTTTTATTACGTTGAGGTATGATTCCTTAATCCCCATTTTTTCAGGACTTTTATCATGAATGGATGCTGGACTTTGTCAAATGCTTTCTCTGCATCTATTAATATGATCATGTGGTTTTTGTTTTTCTCTTTGTTGATGTGGTGTATTATGTTAATTGATTTCTGGATGTTGAACCATCTTTGTGCCCCTGGGATAATTCTAACTTGATCATAGTGAATAATGTTTTTTATACATCATTGGATTCTATTTGTCAGGATTTTGTTTAAAATTTTTGCATCCATGTTCATTAGGGAAATTGGTCTATAGTTTTCTTTCTTTGGTGCTGTCCTTTCTTGGTGCTGATTTTGGTATGAGTGTGATGTTTACTTCATAAAATGTGTTTGGCAGTTTTCCTTCTTTCTCAATTTTTTGGAAAAGCTTTAGTGTGCAGGTGTTATTTCATCTTTGATTGTCTGGTAGAATTCATTAGTATAGCCATCTTGTCCTGGGCTCTTGTTTTTAGATAGAGTTTTGATGACTGCTTCTATTTCGCTGTTTGTAATTGGATTGTTTAAGTTTTCTATATCTTCTTTGCTCACTTTTGGGTAGTTGTGTCTTTCTAAGAATCTGTCCATCTCATCCAGGTTGTTGTGTTTATTTCCATATAGTTGTTCATAGTAATCTCTTATTATCCTTTGGGTTTCTTTTGTATCTGTTGTAATCTCTCCTCTCTCATTTGTGATCCTGTTTATTTGAATTTTCTCTCTTTTTCCTTTGTGAGCTTTGCAAGGGGTTTATCAATTTTATTTAATTTTTCAAGGAAACTGCTTTGGTTTTGTTGATATTCTGTATAGTCTTTTTGGTTTCTAGGTTATTTATTTCTTTTATTTTTATTATTTGTCTTCTGGGTTTTGGATTTTTTTGTTGCTCTTTTTCTAATTTTTCAATTTGGGAGATAAGGTTATTTCTTTGGTTATTTTCTTGGTTTTTGATATGGGCCTGTATTGCTATGAACCTTCCTCTTAGGAATGCTTTTGCTGCATCCCAACAAGTTCTTTTTCAGTCAGAGGATGTGGTGTGTATATGTGGTTTTCTATTGTACTCTTTATCTTCTTTTTTCGTTCTTTCTCCTCTTTTAGATTGATGTGTTTTAAATGTTTTTTGGTGCCCCAAACATGTGTCTTTATTTGGTGATGTGTCTAGGATTTGATATAGAAACCTTTTTGGTTAGGGTGTCTTGACAGACTTGATTAGTCAATCCTTGGTTCCCTATTATGCACCAGTGCCACGTGCGGGTCTCTGAGCTGTGAGGAATCTTTCCTGCTTGCGTTCCCAGCATTAAACCACAGTTCCTGGTTAAGTCTGTCTGAGAACCAGACCCTCTCTTTCCTGAAGGTTGGTTACCTGGGCAACAGGGGTGAGGCCTAAGCGCGCTGCTCCCTGTTGCCGAGGAGAGCAGTCTTTCCCGCTTGCGTTCCCCTCTTTTTATGTTTTCCTTTGTTTTATTTGCCTATGTAGATGTGTCCTGAAAGATGTTTCTGCAACATAGGTCATGGAGTGCTTTTTCTATGTTTTCTTCAATATATTTTACGGTTTGGTTCTTACATCCACGTCTTTTATCCATTTTGAGTTGATTTTTGTGTATAGTGTGAAGAAGTAGTCAAGATTCATTCTTTTTTTTTCTGTAGCAGTTCAATTAATTTTCCCAGCTAGACTTATTGAGGAGACTACCCTTGTATTTTGCCCATTTGTCACAGATTTGATGATCATATATGTGGCTATATTTCTGGGCTTTCAACTTGGTACTATTGGTCTGTGTGTCTTTATATTTCAGTACCATTCTGTTTTAATTATTATAGCTTTGTAGTATAATTTGAAGTTTGGAAGTGCAATCCCTCTATTCTCTCTCCTTTGTGTCAGGAGGGTTTTGGCAATTTGAGGTTTTTTTCATTTTTCCATATGAATTTCAGTAGAATTTGCTCTATTTCTTTAAAGACTGTCACTGAAATTTTTATTGGAATTACACTAATCTGTAGTTTGTTTCTTGAAAGGATGGTCATTTTGATGTCAGCATTTCCAATCTGTGAGCAAAGGATTGTCTTTTCATTTTTTTGTGCCTTATATTTCTTTTTATAATGTTTTATTATTTTTTTTTGTATAGGTCTTCCACATATTTTTAAAGTTTATTCCCAGGTATTTAATTTTTGTTAGCGCTATAGTAAATGGAATGGTTTTCTTAATTTCTTCTTCAGACTGATTTTTTGCATATAAAAAGTTTACTGCTTTCTGTGTGCTGATTTTGTAACTATCTACCTTACTAAACTCTTTTATAGCTTTCGTTATTTTTTCTGCAGAGATTTTAGGGTAAATATTGTATATCATATTATATATTACATCAGATATTATATTATATTATGCATATTATATTATGCATATTATATCATATATACTATATAAAATATTTTATACAGTATGTATTATGTATAATCATGTCATCTGCAAAATAGTAATTTTATATATAATATTATATATATTTATAATCATGTCATCTGCAAATAATGATAATTTTACTTCTTTTCCTGTTTGGATACTTTGTATGTCCTTCTCTTGTTTTATTGCTCTAGCTAGGATGCCTGACCAAATTTTCATGGTCAGAATTAAGACAGAAAAGGTAACGAAGTCACCATCACTTCAATATAGTCTACTAAGCCTCACTTCCTTCCTTGACTTTTTAAAAGAAATCCAAATAGTGAAGAATTATCTAGTAAGAGTCCTGTCAGCACTTATGATGGGTATCACCACAATGTCCCAGAGTCAAATCCTAAACACCAGTCTAGACCTCTGGCAGCAGGGTCCCTTCCCAAAGATCATCCCCAGAAAGAAACACCCATCATTTTCAGCCATCAAGTAACCAGCTGCCTCCAATTCATGAGGTCCCTCGTTCACTTGGTAATTAAACATTTACCAAGCACTTACTCAGTAACCAGATGGGACAGAGCTGCTGGGCACAGCAATGAGTAGAACAGGGAGCATGTTCTGAAGAACACCTGCCTAGAGGTGGCAAAAATTACAAAAACATGCCATTCAAGAACTAGATGAGATGTACTCAAGATCAAACAGGCCAAGAGAATGGTGCACTCAACACTATATAACATGTGCTGGGTGGGTGGGATCCCGGGAAGACTTCCCAGTAAATTTGCATCTCAGCCATGTCCAGAAGAAGGAAGACTTGGCCAAATGGATGAGGGAAGAAAGAACCTTCCAGCCAAGAGAAACAGTCAAAGACACTTATGTCCTCTTCAGAGAGCCACAAAGAGCTCTGTAGCCACTAGGGATGCCCACAAATATCCCCAACTTCTCTCCTGTCAAGTATACAATAGATCAGCACTGCCTGCCTCTTGGATGTGAGGTGGGTTGTATCCAGCTGTGGTCAGTGAAATAAGTGTAGATGTGATGGCTCTCATTTGAAAGTCATGTATGCAATTTTAAATTTTCTAGTAGCCATATTTCTTCAGAAAGAGAAAACAGATGAAATTAACTTTAGTAATTATATTAAACATTTAAACCATATCTATTCAGAGTATTCTTGTTTCACAATTTTATCAATATAAAAATCACTAACAAAATATTTTCTATTATTTTTCATAATTTTTGAGAGGTGTTGTACATGTATATTTCACACCTACAGAGATGTCAGTTTAGACTAATCACACTTCAAGTTTTCAATGGCCATGCATACTTGCTACCCCTAAGTTGGACAGCACTGATATAGTTGGTAGAAGTTTCATGACCCTTGACCAGTGACTGAGAGACATGGACATGGACCAGAGTTCCCAGTCAACATGTAGCATAAGCAAGATATAAGCCATAGTTTTCATAAGCCACAGAGGTTCTGTTAGTTATTACAGCATAGCTTCTCCCCATTGACACAACTTAATGCTGCTAAAATACAAAATAAGATGAAAAGAAACTAGAAAGTGAAGCAGGAGTCAGTTAATGAAAGTCTTTTTATGAGCTGTTCAGGCATTTGGATTTTGTACTAAAGATAAGTTGATGGGTCTTACAACAATATTCAGATTTGAGGTGACATATAGGAGGTAGGAAATAAATAGGGAGCTTTTGCAACACCCAGGTCAGAGGTCTAGTTTGGAAAAAAAGGAAAACTCAAATAGAAAAGTGGACAACCTGTATAAGGAGCACATCATTTAACTCCATGGAAAATGGGAGTCTTGTAGCCCAGCCAGTGAAGGAACCATCAGTCTGACCTCTAGCAATCTGCTATGGCTTCAGTTTCATCTTGTAACCACTGACTACGAAAATAATTCCACAGATTCTTCACAGAAGGCTTTGCCCTGATAAAGAATTTTGGATCCTTATTTCATACAAGATCATTTTCCTCTTATTTTTCTTCCAGCCCTGGCCAGACTTGAAAACCTTCAACCTTTCAAAACACTCTAACTGGGATGGAAATGTTTCTGTCCTCTGTTTCCCTCCAAACACACACACATACACACACACACGCACGCACACACGCACACACACCAGTGCACAAATGATGCTATAAAGCATAGAGAATATGGGGTAGAGTTAATCTGTGAAAGAAAAAAAATGAATCATCAAAGAATAAACTGCAAGCAAATCAGATGGTGGGTATGGACTGGAGAAACTTGCATATTGATTTCCCAAGCCCTTTTTTCACTATGACCTAGAGAAAGGATCTCTTCCTGGTTAAGAGCAGTGGTTCTGCAGCCCAACTGTGCCAAATCAAAGTCTAGCTCAACCATTTGCGGAGTGTGTTATCTTGAACAAGTTATTAAGTCTCTTGATTCCTTGGTTTCCCCAGCTGTAACATGGGAATAATAACAGTACTCATTTTGTGGAATTGGCATAAGGATTAAATGAGTTAATCATTTAAATGTCAGCTATTTAAATTTTTCCCACCACATAATAAGCACCCAACAAATGCTAGCCAACATTATACCAGCAGAAACTCCACCTTAACTCCCACTCAAGAAATTATACTGGAATGCAAGTAAGTAAAAGTGAAGGGGGAAAACTCTTAATAAATTTTAGAAGATGAAAATCATATCAAGCATCTTTTCTAGTCACAAAGGATTATATTATTGTTATGGCATTTAAGCATTAAAGTTCATTTTATCAGTTACCAGATTCTTATTGTGTGAGAGATACAAATGTTGACTCAATAAAGCTAAATTAAATTCTACATTACTATAAAAATGATCAATTTAAACCTTTTAAAAAATAAACCTTTCTATCTCTTCCCACTAAAAAGTCCTACTGAGCATCCTGGCACTCAAATTGTGGTTTAGAAATACTAAAGAATTTGTCCAAAAATGTGTGGTTATTCAGAGCTAGAGTTTAAAAAAAAAAGTTCCAGAGACATTTTTCACTAGAAGGCAAGGAATCTATCAAAGATTAATGAAAGTATGAGGAAAGAACTCAATATAATGATGAGTGTGATGTACTGGGGGAAAAATGGTATACAAAAGTCCATGTACCCATAATGATACTCATTGGAAAATAAGTAAATAACTACATGCTCTTAGTTTTCATCATTAGTAGTAACTAGGCACCAACTATTAACTGAAAATCCACAACTGAAGAGAAAGAAGCATTTATCCTGCCTTAATGACATTTCAGTGTAAACAGATATTCATAGTTTGTAAGTATTATAGGTCCTCAGAGAATAATTCTAGTCAATAAAGGTAAAAGAGTAACAAAAGTAGAAAAATTTCCATTTTTCAAGCCCTCATGATATAACTGACTCAAAGATAATACATAGATGGATGTTTCCAGGGGAATTTTTAAATGGGGTTTATACTATCTCCATCGGAAACCATTGATCAAATTAACATCATTGGAAAAAGTACAGCAGCCTTTATGTGCCATATATTATGGTACAAAATAAAGGACAGTGTCTATAATTAAATATTCTTGGAAAAAATTATGGGCTTGGATCTAATCAAGACTTTAGAAACTACCTTCTTGTTTCCTGTAAATAGAAGAGATAGAGAACACAGAAAATAAACCACAATGAAACTAATAGACAAATTCAAAATGTGGGGCTTTCTACAAGTCTGGTTCCTTCAGTAAGGACCATAAAAAAGGGAAGCTCAGAAAAAAGGTTGGGTCTGAAGGGCTGATCTTTATTATAAGAGATTTAAGAAACACAACCACAAAATGCAATATGTGTGAATTTTATTTAAACCCAACTGGACCAACAATAACATCACATTCTTGAGATAATTTGGAGAAATTGAAATATGGCACCAAGGCATCATATTGAAATTTTTTAGGTCTGATGACAACCCTATGTTTAGTTAGAAAAATGTCTATATCCCTTAAAGATGTGCCTGAGTGAAGTGACATGAGAGCAAGGATTTGAAAAATCAAATAATTGGGAGGAGTTGCAGGGGGGGGTGGAAGTGGAAGGTAAAAGTAATGAAGCAAAAAGGCAAGTCCTGATAGATACATTGGGTATGTGGTGTTTATACTATTATTTCCTATATTAAACAATTTATATTCTTATTATTATGTCCTCACCACGTTGTGTATATTTGAGTAGTTCTATAGTAAAAAAAAAAATTATAAATAACAAAGAAAAAGCCTGAATTAGATTTAATATACATTGGAATCAAATTCTGACTTTTTTGTTAGTTAACAGAAAAAAAATTCCCTGTTCCACTACCCACCACGTCAAGGCATCTTATTTGTTAATCACTAATACTACATGTGGTCCATCCCAGCACTCATCAGGTTAGACAAAATTAGTGCACTTATTTCTCACCCATCAGACTGTAGCTTAAAAGCAGACACCGTGTGTTATTCAACTTTGAAGGCCAAAACTGGCACTCAGTCAGTGCTCAGAGCAAATCTGTTTAATTAGGGAATATAAATAGGAATCAACCAGAAGTTACTTAAGATGCTGATAGCGGGGCACTAGCTTCAGAACTTCTGAGGTTGAAACTGTGTGAGGTCTGAGGAGTCTTAATTTTCAGTAAATTTTCCAATGAGTCTTATACACATGGCTTGAAGTCCGCACTTTGAGAAACACTTATTTATGTAGATGATATTACATAGACACATGGGACAGTTTCACAGCAGGGTTCAGGAATAAGTAACATCAATATACAAATGGATGGCATGTCTGTAGTTACCCTTGTCAGTTTCAGAGGTTCTGATTTCTGAGGTTAAATAATGAGAAGAGCTGATTAGTAAATGGGAACCGAGCAGCTTCAAATGCAGCATTTGATTCCAATTTTATTTTTATTTAAATGGAAACTTCTGCGGGAGTCAAAAGCAAAGCTTCTTGATTACAGACAGCGCAGCTATGGATAAATATAAATCCCAGCTTTCCAGACAGCTTTGTGAGAGGGATCAGGAGCACACGGCACTAACTAGCATGATTATAAAAGGCATATGCTTATAATAAGACAAACGAATATGAGCTTCCTCAGAGTTCAATTTATAAAATTTCTCCTTCTCTCCCATCAGCCCCCTAGGAATCTGTCTGAATCTGCCAGCTGATTGGATGGAGAAATAATGTTTCCATATAATTCTCCATCCATGCCAAAATATTGTTAGTGGTGGGTAATTCGTTGCCTTGTGAGCCCACCACCAGAGTTCAAGTAGAGGACAGATAGATGATAATGATAATGCTGCCTAAGATATCCTGCCTAAGAGATCCTACACTGGGTTAAGATTCCTACCAGTTTTCTCCTTGGTGCCCCCTTGTTCTTCACTGTCTCTTTGTTTGACAAATGCCCTGTCTCTTCCTAAAATACCCATTGCCCACATCTCTGTCTGACCAGGTGCCACCCATCCAATTAGCCACTGCTCAAGCTCCTCTAGGAAGCTGGGCACCAGACCAATATAGAAGGCCTCTAATCTGTGCTTTTATAAGCAGTCTGAGCTTGCCTCCATCATAATATCACCAGTCACTAAGGTTTCTTTTTTAAAAAAAATTAAATTGTTAAAAGATATATATATATATATATTGAAACAGTTTTTTTAATCCCTGTCTCTGCTATGAGAATCCTATGTATCTTAGTCATTGTCATATCTCAAGTATCTTGCATAAATCTGACACATTATACTCAACAAGGACAATAAAACAGAGTGAATAAATGATCACTTAACCAACAGATTTAAGTCACTCAACTAATGTAATTCAGGTAAAATATGTCCCTGAGTTAAAATATTAGAACATTTCAGTAATTTCTAAAATATCAGAGGCTTAGAGAAATCCCACAAAACAGTGATGTATACAAATTTTCCTTCCCAGTCAAAAATTTGACAAATTATGCATAATATTCAAGTGAATGAATGACAGGGCAGGGTGATACCACCTTTTATACAAATTTGTATTTGGTTTCATTGAAACATAAATAACTATGTTAGTGAATGTTGTCAATCAATCAATCAATCAATCAAGATTCGTCTGAGAAAATCATCATAAGTTCTTTGTCATTGCTCCTTAATAATTTTACAAATTATGAAGTAGAGTCATAAGATATGCCTATCAAATACATCCATCCATTCAATAGACAAAACCCTTACTTTGTGCTTTCTTTTGAGAAGATCATTGCATAGTAAATACTTACTTATAATACAATATCATAGATAGATATTACCACAGATTTTGAAGCAGAATCTAAAGAGGCAGATGTAGAAATCACTGCCGCTACTTTCATGAGAGGAGACTTGAAAAGACACAAACAAGTTTATAAAAAACACAAAATAATCAAAATACCTCTATCCAACACTGAATAAATAGGGAAAAAAATCAAGACTTAAAAATAATTCTACACTTAAGAATAACAAATAGAGACCTAAAATAAAAAATTCAATGTGTGATAACCTTAAATTGCTACACAAACTGGGCTTTTTCATTTATACAACAAATAATATTTGTGATCTGACTTCACAGGTCTGCTAAAATACACAGTCTTAAATTCTACAACTCACAGTCTTTACTGTTGTTGTGGGTAAAAAGAATATGAAAACAGCAATATAATTCTTTTTTTAAGCCTCAGTGTCTTCCCACACCCAGTGGACATAATAATAGGATCTTCCATGAAGAGGACCTCTAGTATGACTGTGAAGGGGAAAACAGATTATTTGCCCATCAAATATGTACCAAGTGACTACCAAATTCCGTGACAGTCTTTGGAAGTGTGCAAAGCACTTTGCACCATGCTAAACATACATATGGGCACGCACACACCCACACAAAAATGGTAACTAATAATATTAAGTCTTGTGGTAACTACCCTGACTATCCACCCTGGCTCTAGAGACAGACACTGCACCTGCTTTTTAAGACTCAGCAATTGCATAGACTGTACTGGCCTACTGTAGTTAGCACATCGTAAACCTCTTCAGAGCTCTTTCCTTATCGAGTGCTATTAAGAGTTCCAGCCAGGGACAGACTCTCATGCTGCTGTCTGCAGCTAGACTTCTTAGAGAATCAAGTGTTTCTGAAATCAAGTCAAGATTAGTCCCTGACTACACCAGCTTTCATTCAGACTCCTCACCTCTGAACTTCTAAATATTTTCCGTCTGTAACATGCAATCTAGCACTTCATTTTACCATGTTGGAGTAGAAAAAATGCTTCAGGTTATCTTAAAAGATATCAGTTTAAAAGCATGGGTTTTTGGAATCAGACGTTCAAACACCCACTGATCTGACCTTGGAAAAGCTATTTTGTTTACTCCTGTGGCTAAGGTAGATTGAACACAGTCAGTACCTAACAGGAACTCACCACATGTTGGCGGTCAAGAGTGTCCTCAGAAGCCAACTGTTGACGTTCATGCAGCTTGTGGGAAAGTCTTCCACAGATGAGGTCAAAATTTCCCTTCCTTTGTCTTTCTTCTATCTAGGGGTCTAAGATCTGCCTTACATCCGTGCATAAGCGGTTTACTTCTATTTTGTACTGTGAGAGCTCTTCAGGTTGTTGAAGACGGTAGTAATGTCTCCTGCAAGTGACAAGCAACCGGGTTTGCGGAGAACACTGAGGTTTAGCGGGACACAGGACTTGCAGCGCAAAGTGGGAACAGTCCCCACAAGTTTGGGACATGTGCACAGCCCTGTGTCTCTCACTAACTGTAAAGTAATAATGCTGTAAAATATAGTTACTTTTAAATATTGAAAAGGAAATTATTTTTTTCTATATTTTATAGTGTATTTATATCTACGTAGTTCACATCTTCGTATTCCCCGGGGTTTACCCACTACCTCCCCTCCCTAATCGCTCTCACTCATCCCCCACCCTGAGGTTGTATACCTCAGTTTGGTTGTTAGCTTGTTTTGACTTTTCCATCTGGCTTTTTGTTTGTTTTTCCTATGTCCCATGTATTAGTGAAACAATTTGGTTTCTGTCTTTTTCTTTCAGACTTGTTTCTGCTAATATAACTTCTTCTGGGTACATCCATGTTATCACAAATTCATCAAATTTGTCATTTTTAATTGATGAGTAATATTCCATTGTGTACATACACAACATCTTTTTCATCCATTCATTTTGGGACATTTGGGTTGTTTCCATGTCCTTGCAGTTATAAATAGTGCTGCAATAAACATCTGATCACAGGTATCCTTTTGTATAAGTATTGAGATTTCCTTTGGGTAGATTCCCAGAAGAGCAACTGCTAGGTCAAATGGTAGTTCCATTTTCAGTTTGAGGGTTCTCCAAACTGCTTTCCATAGTGGCTGGACCAATTTACATTCCCACCAGCAGTGTAAGACTGTTCCTAAAAAAGGAAATTAATTTAAAAGAACATAATAAAACATTTTCTCTTTTTCCTTAAAAAATTTTCCCTCATAAAGAGGGGTATCAGTTTCCAAAGAGTGAATGTGTCTTTATAAGTGAGTTTTCTGTTGGCTTATGAAATCCTGTTTTTTGACACAGTAGGGAAGCTGTTGTTAAGCATCATGGTATATAATGTAGATAAATGGTCGTGTATATCTCTTTGGCTACACTTAAATGTTCTTTCATATGCCCAGTTGTTGTATTGCATTAAATTATCTAAGCCGGATCCTGTGCCAAATACCAAAATTCCATCTACATCTTATTTCTCACTATCAAATAGCAAAAAATTAACATTTTTTCTTTCAAAATTTTTATTTGCATATTTTAAAATTGTACATTCCATCTCAATGGCATTCTTCAAAGAAACACAACAAACATTAATAAAATTCATATTGGAACCTCAAAAGACCCCAGGAATTAGAGCAACACTGACAGAAAAAAAAAAGGAAAATGGCATCACTATACTCCCCCAAATACAAGCTATAATATAAATTTAAAATATTCAAAACAGTATGGTGCTAGAACAAAAAAGATTCATGGAACAATTGAATAGATTGGAGTGATCAGAAAACAACCTTTATCTATTTATGCAGTTAATAAAATTTATAACAAAGGCGGCAAAGATGTACATAGGAGTAAGGAAGGCTTGCTAAATAAATGTAGTGAGAAAACCACATGTATTTTACATGTAAAATAATGAATGCTATCTCATTTTCAAGAAACTTACATTCATTGGGAATCCTATAGCCCCCCCCCTTTTTTTAAGAGGAGGGACTTGATTCTTTTACCTCCAATTTCTAATATTGTGTTGTAAATTAGGTAAAGATAACAGAGAAAAGGGCATTACATATAAATTAGCTAAAGAATTGATAATGTGCTCAAAGATGGTGAATTACTGCCTCTTTCCTACTTGGCATAGCTTGGTAAATTTTTTCATCTGAATAGACAGGAAGTATAACTGCACTCAAGGATGTGCAAACTGATATGTCATCATTTTCTCATATAGTATGCTATCTGATTAAATTCTCATATTTCACACTTCCAGTAAGTTATTTTATCAGTGTGTTTTCAAAATATAGACATGGGAGTATTGTGTCAGTTGAAACCAAATTTGAAAACAAACTGTCAAAACAATCTTTCAAACCAAAATTTAAACCAGTCATCTTTTAAAGAAAATGGCCTGATAGCAATTAGTTTGAAGTGAAAATGCTTGTGGCAAAGAACTTATAGAGAAACTACTTAGGACCAGTTCCCATAAACCAGAATGATTGGTCATCCTACTCTCCTCTCTGATCTTCTCTAGACTGAATATTCCCCTGGTCTTTAAACATTGTTTTTATGACTTATTATGTGTCCTCCTCTTCATCCCATTCTCCCTCCAATTAACTTTTAAAACCAATATCTTCCTTACAATAAGATATAGACACCTTGATGCTGAAGTAGGGATGTGGTGGAAAAGCATTTAAAAGTGTTCTCTCTTGTGGAATAGCAGTGGTTTTACTAGTATCTCCCTCACCCCATCACAAGTGCAAATACTTCTGTAAATCATTTTCCTAAATTCATGGATTGCTATGTATAAAGCCTCTCTGTATATTTCTCATCATTTATATACTTTAATTTCTCTCCTACAACTAAACACTTACTTTAATGTCAA
This sequence comes from Uropsilus gracilis, assembly GCA_004024945.1. Classification (NCBI taxonomy): domain Eukaryota; kingdom Metazoa; phylum Chordata; class Mammalia; order Eulipotyphla; family Talpidae; genus Uropsilus; species Uropsilus gracilis. The sequence continues at coordinate 126,363 of PVHY01001568.1, read as the reverse complement.
GGAGATTAAATGAGAGCTTGTATTATTTTCAATCATGTAGTTGACTTTTACATGCTTATTTTTTCAATTTGCCTATATGTTTTTTTGCTACAAACTTTGTTATCTTTGTTTTAAAACTAATAACTATTAATAAGATCTATCCATTTCACCATGGGAACATCTATTTCCTGCTTTTAATTGTCATACATCATTCCTGAGTGTACATCTACCTCCTTCTATAAGTCCATGCCCCTCTTCCCTGGTGTACAGGTGAACTCTGAATCCCATTGCTGCACTTAATATGATGTGTGTCATTCATATCCCCTTTAAGAGAAATTATCTTGGATCCATTTTACTTGTCAGAATCTCTTCTAGTTAGTTTTGCCAAAAAGTTATCTAATGAAGGGAATTTATTATTCTTAAATAGTTGGAAGAAAGCAAGATTTGGATTGAGCTTCCAAGAATAACTCCCAGAGCTACACGGCAGACTTGACCCACCAGGGAACAATGACCTCAGCAGCTGTCAGAGACTAGAGGACCTGGAAATCAACACCTTTCTGAAAACAGCACTCTTGAAAGGGATATCCAGCTTCTTCATAACCCTTTTTGTTAAAACCAGATATTAGGACTTCTGCTATTCCTTCCGGGGAGGGGGGGTGGAATATAAATATAGCAATGTGAATGTCTCTGTGATAATGCATACCACCAAAAAGAATGGCTGCAACAGAAACAAGACCAATGCCTCATGATATTCATGTATGCCTTTCAAAATCACATGCCTGTCTTTGCTTGGAGGAAGCAAGATTATTTATGGAACCTAAGCAATTAGCATATTTAGAACATGTGTATGTTTAGCTTTCTGTTCCCTAGAATGCAAAAAATGATGTTTTGGCTTTTGTAAATAAAACCTAATGAAAAAAGCACCAAAGTGTAATGTATCAGAATAATTGTCACAACCTTAGGAAATATAAATGCAAAAATTATGAAAACAATTATGAAAATTATGAAAATTATTTGCGATGGGAAAAATGTTTTTCCTACAACCTTCATACTTTTGCACCTGCTATTCACACTGACAATCTCCTTTCTTCTTCTGGACAACTCTCATTCATCTTCCAGTAGCCCATTTGATGTGATCCCACTGTTCTATCTACACTAACCCCTAACAGAGAAATTCATATGTGGTCAACTTGATTCCAGAACTCACTTTCTTAACCTTTGTACACAAAATGTATCTGAGGGAGAAACATAAAAAGATAAAATAATGTGTTCATCTAATAATTCCACATATCACAAAACTACAAAGGCACCATGGAAGAAGAAACACCTGATTCGGTGGGGCAAGCCATGGAAGGTTCCCAGAGAAAACAACTGTTGACCTGACTCTTGAAAAAGGGTCATGTGACCAGGCAGACAACTATGGGAAAAGAATTTCAAGCAGAGAGAATAACACCAGGTGTGGGGCAAAGAAAGCATCTTTCTCCAAAAGCAGACTGATAAGATCCACCATCCAAAACCAGTCATGTACAGCATTTGGATTTCTTAATTCTGGATCTTAAAGATTATCTTTGCAGTATACTTTTACATATTACAAAAACTAGTTGGTTATCACTAGTTAATCAGTGGTGTAACCAGGAATGATGGTGCGCCCAAAATACTCCGATAAAATTGTCTCAGTTTTTGTTAAAAACACAGCTCCAGGGTCCCTTTAGCCAATGTGTCTGGGATGACTCCAGGAACATTTAGCAACTATCCCTGGGAGATCCTCATCAACAGAGAAGTTTGGCAAATGCTAGGTTAGCTCAGGCCTCAAAACAGCATTCTCCCCATAACTCTGCAGAACAGATCAACTCCAGCATAGCGGTCACCTCCTGGTCAGTTAACAATTCATGTGAATCATTGTTCTGGATAACTCAACAACATTTTTCATTAAAGGATGTGGCGTGTGAAGTGATAGCCTTAGACAATATTTTCCTTTATAGACCCAGTGCCTAAAACTCTTCTTACTTTGTTTCATCTAATTCTCACAACAATTCTGTAAGGTTAGCTTTCTTGGGCAGTGTATTTTCTAAGCATTTCCTGTGTGTATGTTGTATTTTATACATTGTACAAACTTGGAAATCAAGACACAAAAATATAGGGAAACTTGCATAAACTTTTGCAACTTACAGTAAGTAGCCAATTTAGAATTTGAAAACAAATCCATTTGAATCCAGAGCCCATGTTTTTCCTATTATCCCAGTTTCTGGAAAGATCTACAGTAGATTCTATCTTCATGGAATCAACCTATAAGAACAATCAGTCATAGTTGAGGTCTGCAAACCTTTTACTTTGAATCTTTTTATTTTGAGTTGACATTTCCATGACCTTTACTCTCCTACCCCACCTGCTTCACCCCAAGAAACCATCCCACTTGCTCCCTGCCAATCTTTTGGAGTTTTCCTCACAAATTATTTGTGGATCTAACACGCAAGGCCACGCCAATGTCTGCTTTAAAAGAAGCATGAGCCTTCATTCCTGAGGTAATGAGACCTTTTTTTTCCAACTTCCTTCCTCTAAAGTTCATGAACTTAATAAAAAATAAAGTAAGACTAGCTCTATTACAGCCCGGCATCTGCTGCAGGAAGCTGGGCCTGATTTGGTAAAGGCAGTGCCTGGATGAAAATGAAAATGTATTCATAGTACTGTCTTAACCTTCCTTTGAGTCCATAGAATACCAGAGTCAGGGAGGAGGACACAGCTCACATATGAGTTCCCTGGTTACACAAAAACATCACTACAAAAGACATTATTGCCACAAGGGCAAATTGGACTTCAATATAGATATATTTACATGATTTTCTCCCCTTGAAAGTAGAGCTTTGGAGAAGTCTGACATTCTATTTTTTAAAGTGAATGAAGATTTACATTTACCTAATCTCTGGCACCACCACCACCCAGAATAGTGGGAAATATTTAGGAGATAAGTAGAAGGACTCACTTCAGACTCTGGCCACATTGATCTCTTGCTCCTTGGTGCCAGTGGTCATTGTCACATGCTTCTGCAGCTGCCCTGGTGACTCTTGCCATCACTCCAAATGACTCCTCTTCTGAGACTGGGAAAGTTCACTCACTCCAAATAGAAAACCCCAACTCTTCAAAGTTGACTCAGATCATTATCACTCTAAGACTTCACTGGTCCCTTTAAGAGTTCAACTTGTCTGTGAAGTCCCTCTTAGCAATCACACGTCTATTTAGAATATATGTTTTGAGCATAATTCATGCTCCAAGCATGAGCAAATCACCTAGAATAAGACCCATTCATGCTTCAACAGACCAACCTTTCCCTCTACCCTGCCAGCCTATATCATCTTCTCACCAACCTAGAGACCTTTCATTCCATCCCAATCATCGGTGCTTTGCTTCCAAAGTATTAGAGAGGTCTTCCTAATAATGCCAAATTGCACCAGGAAAGAATTAACAAATTCTGCCTTTGTTTCAGTTCTTACCAGCCTGCAGTGAGGAATACATAAGAACTATATAAATCTAAAACAAAACCAAAAAAAATCTAAAACACTATAAAATGAACAGGTATTTAATAGATACCATCACCACCCACCTTATGACAGACATGCATTTGAATTCCAGCTGTTTAGTTGTTTATGCTCTTAGCCACAGACCCTCTTATTTGTAAAATGGTAGTAGTAAAACAGCAAATTCTTTAGGTAGTAGAGATGATTTTGAAGCAAATAGTTCAACAACCCACTAGTTGCATTATACTTTCCCTAAATGACAGTGCTATGTCTAAACTTCAAAATTCATGCTGTTGCTTAAGTTCTAGGTGACTTCTGATCAACAGTTTTGCTGTGTCACAATGTTAAATGAGATTTAAGACTTGCTGAGGTTTAAGCCTCTAGAATCTGTGCCATTGCCTTCTAATTCTCAGCTAAGACCATTAAAAAGTTGTAGAAAAATTCAGAAAACAATTGTTAGGAGGTCCCCTGAAACTCAGGTATATTGCAAGGGAAATGTTAATAGTTTAGTGACTGAAGCTCAATGCTTCCAGGCCCTGGGACCCCTATCCCAGATGTAGTGGGTAGTAATGATGAGGCGTGTGTTGTATTTTCTATGAATGAAGCTATCAGGCAGGGAGAACAATGTCATCATTGATGGAGAAAGGTCACTGAAATTCCAAGGACACTTGAAGCCTTTCACTGGGCTGAGACGGAGATGCCTAATATTAATCCTACGTAATTTGAGTCTCTGACAACCCACTTTCTAATGGGCCTGCTGGCAGCTCAAATGGCCATTGACTGTGATTCAGTGCATCCTCAAGGAAGTGGTTTGGAGGGAGAAAGTTCTCATATTTTTATCTATAATCCAAAGCTCCCCACAATATATTAGTGTGGACCATACTTACTTGGGGGGAAAGGTGCTTTACTCTATTGAAGGTTTACTTAATTAAGGGGGGGGGAAGAAAGGTTTATTTTCGAGTGAAACATGGTGAAATCAGTGTTCTTTCATTTATTAAGCACACATTCAGGGGGTACAGAATGTAACAAACTTTCACTGCTGCCCTCCTGATGGTGATTTCTGGCCTATGACCTTGAATCTAAGACCCATCTTTTACACAATCACTGTACATACTGGTGATTTAGAGTTTGTTCATTTACTTGCCAAATACTTAACCAGTGCTATCTCTATTCCAAGCACTGAAGTAAGGAATAAGAAAATCAAGAGAGCCATTCTCTCCCATTGTGTACTATATGAACTCCCTAAAAGGTATGACCACAGTTGTACTCAATACAAAGAAGGGTAATAGGTGTTTGGTTGGAAAGTTCAAGATCCCATGGAGATGTCACAGCATTCTAACCTGCAAGGACAAACTGAGGTGTATCTTTGGAGAAAGTAATATTTCAGCTGGAATGGTCGGAAAGCTAAAAGTTAGCCTAGAAAATGAGGAAGTAAAAAGGAGGCAGAGAAGGAGCACACTACACCCTTGATGTAGAGAACTGAGAGCAAAGGAGGTGAGCCTGGTGATGCAGAGCTGCTGGTGATGATCAGGGCTTTCAAACTTTGTGGGCTACAAGCAGTTGCCAGAACTTCTTAGGTCACAAACTCTACAACACACGGTCCCTGATGAAACCCAAGTCCCAACCTAGTTCCCAAACTTCCAATACCCAGCAGGTGAATGTTCAGTGTGGCATATCTGCTATCAAGCCTCAGTATTGTGAGGGCACAGAAGAAGGTCACCACTCAAACCTGCATCAGGTCTGAAAGGCTTGGGTATATGCTGGTTAAGCACATACCACAACTGCAAAAAGCTTTAAAGTAGAAGCTCATAGTTCGAACCCTGGATTCAGATTGCCTCAAATCGAAGTGATTGTCCTACTAGTTACTGTATTAAGTCTCCCTAACATCACTGTGCCTTAGTTTCCTTACTATAAAATGAGTATAATCATAGTTCTTTGATCACAAGCTTAATGTGAGAATTTTTTTAAAAGTTAGTATGTACAAAGTATTTGAAGTAGTATCTGGTATGTGATCAGTGCTATATAAATGATAGCAATGATTAAAAGATACATGGTTATGATTTTCTAATTAAGTTTTATAATGGGAAATTGAGAAAAGTACAATAAATTTCCATATATTCCTCCTCTTCACTCATAATTTCCCCTGTTATTAGCATCTTGTTTGGGTATGGTACATTTATTACAATGAAAACACAATTACTAACTTAAGTCCAAGATTTACTTTGGTGCTCACTCTTTGTTTTACACGTTTTATGAATTTTGACTGTCATAATGTTATTCATCAGTCATTACAATAGCATATAGAAGAGTTTTACGGCCCTAAAAATATTGTCAAGTGTTACATTCACCAACACCCTAACCCCTACAATCAGTGATCTTTTTACTCTATAGTTTTACCTTTCCCAGAATGTCATATAATTAAAATGATACTGTATGCAGACTTTTATGTTGGTTTCTTTCATTAATGATATGCATTTCCATTTTCTCAGCGTGTTTTCTCTGATTAAGTTCTATTAAAGGATAGGGTGTCCATACCAGATTGAAAATTGGTACTCAATGAAGCAGAATGAAATTCTCCATCACTCTATAGAAATTTCATGAGTCTTTACTTTTGGAATTCTATCTCATCCTCCAGGCAAGTTCCACCATTAGGACTTCTTGTCTCTCATTGTGACCCTTCTAAAATACAAATGTTCCTAGGAGGTTACATTTCAATTATTTCAGGTCATAGACCACACCATTTCCCAGCTAGAAGTAACCTCTGCTGTTCTCAATCCCTTGTTTCAGAAATAGGAATCAAGAGAAATGATCTGGATGACAAAAACATTCAGAAATGAGCAACATGTTACTCATCTAACTTATCTTTAATGTCACTTGCCACTTGCAGTTTTGGATAAGCATAGTAATCATGCATTGAAGTTAAAATATAAACACAAATTTCAGCACACAATTTAATTATCTGATGTAAAACATTTATCAAAAGTGACATTAATTCAATTAGGACTATTCATTTACCAACACATCTTTATTGGGCACCTATGAAATACACATGATGATAAGCAACTAATCAGAAGATAAACTTATGGACAGGTGTCATATACAACTGCCTGGGGTAATCAATGAAAATTTTCTGAAAGAGGTGATATTTGATCAAGCCCTGGATTATGAGCATATACAGGTGGAAAAGCATGAACACTGAAGAAGGATATTAGAGGTAGGAAAGAATGGACACTGGAGGAATCTAGAGTGAATCTGGGATGTGACATTTATCTTGGAATAGTCAGCAGTTCTATATAACTAGGAAGAGTATGGAGTATGGTAGAAGTGAACTGGACACTCCCAATTACAGTATTAGAGTGACCACAGGCTGCAAAGAGACTGGACTAGGAAGAGTCATCACAAGGCCAACTCTTCCACTTCACTACAGTTCCCAGGGCTAGGGCTACCCCACCAGCTTCAAGAATTTGGTCACTCCTTGAACAAGAGCCAAAAGGCAGTCTATGGAAGGTTCTTAAAGAGCTCAAGGACTCCCCGTTTCCTCCCTGAGTCCTTGGCTGCCAGGGTCCTCATTGTGCCCCCTAGTAACAAGTTTCCTCCTGTTCCTGAAGTGCAGACAATAGAATTCTTCTGAGAGGGCCTTCTCAGGAATGGGACATCCTGAGGCAGCTTTAACTAGCCCGAGGGGTGGAGGTGGGCTTTCCTTCCTGGAAGTCCAGCATGTTAACACACTACCTCCTCACCCTCCTCCTAACCTATGACTGTGCTGCATTTCCATCGAGCTCAGCTTCCTCTTTTAAAGCTGCCACCCCCAGCCAGCATTCCCAGGCCACTTGGACCTTAAGTGACTGTCCATGGTGACCTTCAGACTCCTGGGTTATGCAGAAGTCCTCAGGCTTGTCAGAGGTAGGATCTGCAAGGTACTGCATTCAAATAAGCACTCAGCCAAGAAGCAAGCACCTTAAAGAGGCATCAGGAGTATGGTTGACAGGCAGGAGTTCTCAAGAAAATAAGGTTTTGGGGCTAATCTCACCAACTTTCTGCATTCATCTCCCTCAGTTTGCCTTCCCATCTCTGTACACTGCATGAGCGGCACACACACCCAGCCCTCAATTCCTGTATTCACTCACCTTATCTCCCTACTGCCAGTCTTACCTGTCCACATATGTTGAATTAATTTTTCATGCATCTCAATACAACAATACCAGGGTAGGGATGGTATGCAGAGATGAGGGCCTTCAAATCAGACAGAGGAGTGTTGATTCACAGCTTTATCACCTTTCAATTAGACGACTGTGTAGGAACATTTCTGAACTCCATTTTCCTCATTGCAACTTGAGGTAAAAATGAATGAAGGTATTAAAATATATAAATATGTAAATAATGTAAAGAGTAGCTGGTACATGCTATCATCTCAGAGTATTTCCCTCCCTACCCTTCCTTAACCAATTAAATACAATTACATTCAAACAAGCACAAGACTGGGATGTCCCTTAAAGTCAGAGAGGCAATATGATGGGAGGAGTAAAGACTCAGACAAATCTTGTCTTATATGAGGCAATTTTTTTATTTCAAAGACAAGAAAATCAAAACTGATACTGGCTTGATGGGCAGGTGGGGGTGGGGAGAAGAATTTACTGCTCTGGCAGTAAACTGACCCGACCCCTAATATTTATTCTTCTACTATTTCCTTTAGTAATAGATGCCCTTATAACTCCAGGTTATGCTGTCTCTTTCATATACATTCTTGAGATGTATTTCCCAGTCTCTCCCTTGCATATAAGTGTGGAATATAAATGAAAGAAAGAAACAATTAATTGCTTTCTTTCTCTCTCTCTCTCTCTCTATATATATATATAGAGAGAGAGAGAGAGAGAATCTGAAGTGAATCAGGAATCTGGAGTGGTGTAAAGTTTATTATCAACTAGAGATGGGAGCAGTGAGTATAGTCATAGAACACCAATCCAATATTACCCCCAGGCAATAAATTGCACAATAATTTTAATTTCATCAAGTCACACTATGAAAGAACACCACTTGCTTTGGGGTAAATGTAGCTCTCTGCCCACTTATGTCTAAGCAGGTGTCTCTTTGTCTTTTTCCCCTTTTCTGTAAAAAACTTGCCATGTGATTACAAATGGGAAAATATGTTGATTTTTTTTTCAGAGGAACCCACAAACCCCATGCAAAGAACTCCAACAGGTCCACTGGAGTAATCATTTCGTGCCTAGAGATAAACCCCTCATGTTGAGAATGGCCAAGCAACTCTGCCATTTATCTCTACTCTGTTAAAGCAGAAAGATACAAACTTCTATCTAATGTAAGTCCATTTTCTGAGAAGTCTTGGTAAAAGCAGTATGGCCTCTAACTTAGCCTCTAACTTAGCTAACTTAGTTCCTTTTAGGTGAGATTTAATCGAATGGCTTTCAGCAATGACACTGAAAATCTAGATCCTTTCATTTTCCCTATTCTTTTCATTTTCCCTAGTCCCAGTAGTGTCTATCTATTCTCCACCTCTTCATGTCCCCCTTCTGCAGCTGATCCCTACTTCTCCAAACTAGCTAAACCCAGCTTCAGGGATTCTTTTGGGACCAGCAAAAGTTGCTACAGTCAGTATAGTGTGCCTCAAGTCTTCACACAACACACTCTAGAGAACAATGATATTCTCTTCAATTTGCATTGGAAAATAGCAATAGGAATGCCAAAAGACAGAAAGATAAGCTGAAAAATGACCTACAGTGTTCATTGTCTTCCTTGACATTTGCTTCATTGTTTAGGTAGTCATTAGATCACAATGTGAACTGAGTACAAAAGACTAGACTTAAGCTCTAATATTCAGAGTGTATTCTTCCAAGCTTAGGTTTCTATTATGGGAGTTAAAAATCACCTATTTTTCACAATGCCCCACCAAGACACACAATGGAGGAAGCTCATTCTCCAAAATGAAATTAAATTCTCTTAGGAAATAGAAATCAATACTGGGAAGCTAGACAATAGTTAATGTCCTCTCCGCTACCTATGCACTGATAGCATCCAGGCTTGTGACTCCAGCCTGAACTTCTCTACTTGATTCTGACAGGCCCAGCACTAAAGTGAAGCAAGTAAGGGGTCCAAATTTAAGGAGACAATCATTCTTGTGTATTGACTCTACTCTCATAAACTTGAGAGCAAGCAACTTCTTAAATACTGCCCCCTATGTTCCACTCTTAACCTTTCTCCAGTCTTGACTATTGATCCTCAGGTCCATAGATCCATGGGAAAATTCCTAAGAGTATCAACCTTCCACTCCCCACTCTTATCCTCCTTTGCTATATATCTACCTTCTATCATCTATCCAGCTGCTTAAGCCAGAATCCTGTGAATCATCTTTGATATCACCAATCTTTTCCCCTCAAACCAATTGCCAAATCCTAACCACTAGCTGTCATATCTACCTTCAGCATCTATCCACTTATTCAATCCTACCATGCTCATGATATTAATCTAAGCTATCACTTTCTTTCCATTGGACATCACAGACAGTCTCCTACCTATCTTCCCACTTCCAGTCTAGTTTTCCTCCCATTCCTTTAACTTACCATTTTCAGAATGGCTTCGCCTAACATGGCTCACAAAGCCATTCTCCAGAGTCTGGTTCTGTCAATTCTCTAGGCTTAGTTACAATCAGCCCCTCTTCGTTCCCACCAAAGTATGGGCCTATTATCTCCTCTTAGTTCCTCAACCTCTCCTTGTTTCTGAAAATGTGCAAATCTGGAAGATGTCAAAATCTCCAAACCAGGAGCCACAGGGAAGGGTTGGATAGTGGGTTCCTCTTACATTTTCTGGCATTCTCAAGATGATTTTCTTTCTTCCAATCCCTCAGTTCCCCGATAATTTACTTAATCTCAATTACTTTAAAGCTTCATTTTCTCCAAATGACCTTCCTGACCCATAAGCTAGGGACTCCCCCTTTTCTACACTTCTATTATACATAATTCTATGTTCAAATCATGTTTGGTTTTGGAACAGGAAAAAAAAAACTTATTTTCTCTCTGCCATTTGTGATCAGACATAAACCGCTTGAGTTACTTATTTTAAGTTGAATGAATATTTGAGGTGAGAATCATTCCTAGGAATTTCTAATCACCACCCTGGAAACGCATTTTTTTATTAAGCTGTCATCTACTGAGGCCCTGGATAGTGCCAGATTTTTGGTAGACATTGAAGCTTCAGAGAAGAAAAAGGCACAATACACCCCCTATTTCAGAGAAAGAGACCTCAGTTCACTCACCTGTAAAATAAGGTTATAGCTGATGTTTCTGGTACCTTCATTAGATCCTGTCTTTCTCACTCCTAATTTCAATTGCAACTATGGTAAACATTTCCTAGCAAGCTCAGAATCATCTTCTACTGTCAGCTTCCCACCTCAATTAAATATCTCCCATCTTTTGAATTTTGCCACAGGGCTTTTTCCAATGTTTCTATAATTTGTTTGACCTTTTGTAGGTAAGTTCATCCCTATAAGGTGAATGAGTCAATCATGCTTTATTATGCCACTAGCCCCTGTAGTTATCAGCTTCAGCCTATGCAGGGGTGTTTGGAAGCCTGGAGACCAGGTACATGCACCCATAATTGTGGACATCTTGGCCCAAAAAGCATGGTGAGACAGGACATGGAATGTTATGGGATGTAGATGCAGTTCTGTATGATTAGAAAACTGATAGAGGATTTGTGAAGTATAGCAGTAAATAGCAGAGTCACAAGGAACACCCATGTAGGAAAAAGATAAAATCTAAGGCACCTACAGAGAGGAGTGGCCAGGGGTCTCCTGCAGATAGATGTCACAGAAAGAAATACATAATCTCACTCTCCATTTACACATGTGCTTCCCTCACTCCTGTCTATTTACATTCTGCTTGGCTGGATGGAATCAAGGCATAATTCATGACCCACCCCCTTCAGCACCCTGCGGAGAGGGGGAAGCAGGGAACATCCCTGTCAAGTGCCAGATGTTTGGCAGGGGACTAAGGACTGCTGGTGACTTTGGAGGTGAAACAGGAAACTCTTCTGGGGCAGGAAGCCTGGAAGGGCAGAAGTTTGCTGAATGAAAGACAAGTGGCTTCAGAAAAGTAGAGGAGGATAAGATGAAGCAGAGTGGGACACATGTGGGTTCCAGTTCCAGTGTGGCTCCTCCCTGGCTGTATGGCCCAATGAGTCCCTTTTGCAAACTGAGCCTCGATGTCTTCCCTTTCTAGAGCCCCTTCAATCTATGAGGTTCAAGGATTCCATGATGCTGGATATGAACCTCATTGGAAGGATGAAAAGAATGTTGTTATTCCAAAGTGCCTCTTTGCTTTAAACAAATAGACAGAATGAAATGTCTTTTAATTAAAGCAAAAAGTCAGAGACCTGGCCACTGACTTACAAAACAATAAATTGAGGGGGGTGTAGGATGTAGTCAAACTGGCTGTTTAGAAATACTCATTACTTAATCTTCACTTTAATCTGGCTATTTAGTTTAAAATTGGCACTTCTTAAGAGACAATACATTTTGCTCAAGGCCCTTCCAGTCTCATGTGGTAGTCTGCATCCCACTCCAGCCTCCTTGCTTCAGGCTGCATGCTCCCAAAATGTCCTATCCTGTATTCTAGCTGCTCATGTATTCAACATTTACTAGGCTCCTGTTGTGACCTGGAATCAGTCTAGTGAAAAAAAAGTAAAGCATGGCCCCTACTCTCATAGACATGTGGTCTAACATTAACTAGATTAACTAGACAGACATTAACTGAAAAAATGAACACATCATGGGTTGTATATGCCACAGTCAGGACAGAATACTATTTATGAGAGTGATAGTAGAAGAAATTAATGTAGCTATAGAGGTCAGGGAAGGCTCTTGGAATAAGTAATGCCTTCATTTCTTTTAAGGACAAATTCCTATTCGGCTTTCCAAGGCAAGTATCATTTCTCTGAAGTCATTAGCTTCTCCTGAAGGAAGATAGTCCTTTTTTCCTTTAGAACATATGCATTGTTGTTGTTGTTGTTGCTGCTGCTGCTGCTATTGTTGCTGTCATTGTTGTTGCTATGAATACTAACATAGCTTTGGAGGCACTGAGTTATTATCTTTAGCTGTGTTCTAGTCTGTCTTCCCATAGATTGTGAGTTCCTTGATAACTAACTGAATATCCACATTATTTATTTCTGCAACTCTAGTTCTGGGTCAGATATAAGAAAGATATGGAAACTGAATTAAAAATTAAATCTGTAGAAATTCAAGATACATTTTAAAATGTGAATAACCTCTTTCCCAATTAGAAATCCAAATAATATTCTGGTTCATGTTCTGTTTATTTAATAAACAAATACATATCTAATAAATTTGCATGAATATACTATATAATTACTAAAAATAAGCCATATATGAACATTCTAAAACTGTCACTCAGGTAACAGATCCTAATAGTCCTTGCCAGATTTTAAAGACATTCTTCTGTAATTTCTTTATAAGCCCAAGTTCTAGCCTATCAAAGTCACTGAACTACAAGGTTTCTTATTCAAATATGAATTTTTACAAAATAGTCAATCAATAGGAGCAGAAAACTTAGGAAAAGGCAGGTGAGTTTCTGGGCAGAGAGGCAATAAAAAGAACTTGGTGAAAGTCTATCTTTCATAATAATCTCATCTGTCATCTTTTCTATTTACAGGGGAGAGTGGTTTCCTATCACTTTGTAAGAAAGTGCCTTGTATATTACCCAACAATTGTTTCACCAACAATGTCTTTTCTTCTCCTACCAAAATCCTATGCTTTCTTCAGTTTCCACCTCATACCTTTGTTTATTTTACCAATGGCTGGATGGTTGAAATTTGTCAAAGGTCTTAACACACATCCATGGTGAGCTGAGAAAAGATCTCTTTATGTTCTCTTTCCACACCAGAGTTGTCCAAAGTCCTTGGTGTGTTGTGTGCTTGGAAATGTTGTCTATCCTCCTCTCCTCTTTTCTAGGGAAGTTTTAATTCCTGAGAATATAGCAAGAGGCTATCAAACTCTAGTTAAGCTGCAATTTAGAAAGCTTATCTTATTTTTTCAATTTAGGGCAGTATATCTAACTCATTCAAGCCATTTTCCCCATAACGTCTATTAACTTCCTTGGTATTTCTTTTTACACAAAACACTATTTGAGAAACATTTTTTCCCTAACTTGAGGGCTCTCATTTCCTCCCTGTCTTTTAAAATAGAGGAGCCAAACAAAAACAGATCTTATATAGGTGAGATGCTAAAATATTTGGATAATTGCCTTTTTCATGCAGTAGAAGAACTTGATTTTAAAATTTAAACCAGAATCATTTCCAAAAAGTGAGCAAAAAGATGAAAATGTAATTTATGACAGAAGAGACAAATCATCAGTTGACATGATGAAAGCTGCTGAATCTTATTCAAAGCTTTCAAAGTGAATCAATACAGGATAAATTTTATGAACTGAATGATCAAAGTATATGTTCAATGACTATATACTACAATTCCTAGAGGTTTTATCCTCTTTGCTCTTTTGTGACTTTTCCAGATGTTGTACAAGGATGCATTCATTTTTCAATATAAAAGAACTAAAATTCTGAGAATTTTGTAATAGAGCTGAGAAGATCTAATTAAAAATTTATGTGCTTAAAACCAGGGGAAATGTGACTTTTACACCTATCTTTAAGATTGAGATACTGCTATTGTAAGCATATTACTGGATTCCAGGTAGTAACCCACATCAGCCTAAAATTAGCCCTTGGATCTCCCCTCAGGGGTTTAGATTCACTTGCACATTTGTACAACCAAATGGATGTCTACTCCAGCCACTGACTTAGTGGAAGTACTCAGCTTGTTGACCAAGACCTGGCCCATCTCCACCACTGACATTCTGTAAGTCTCCTAGAAGAGTTCCCCAAAGAAAGAAAACCAAAACAACAAGGTAATGAGGAGAACTGGGAAGTTCATGAACCTTGAAATCAGGTCAGCCTGACTTTGGCTCTTAGTTCTCCACTTATAATCATAGAGATGATACTGTTTCTAAACACTGTTTCTTCTGAAAAGAAAGTATTCAGAATAAGTGATAACAGGATTGCCAGGAGTTTTAAATGACTGAAGTAGGTAACCCTGGTGTTGGTTGAGGTCTTTCCTCCTGGAAATATCTAGAAAAGATTGGCTGAAGCCCCCAATTTCAGACCCAGTGAATTTCAAATGTCTGATCCCTAATTTCTGCAAATTTGAAGGGTATACCTTGCTCATATAAATATGTTTCTAGGGTCTGCTTTTAAATTTGGCAATTCTGTATCATACACCATTAAGTCAGATATGAAGAGTATTCCCTTCTTCAATTTCTACTACTACTTCTACTACTACTACTGCTGCTGCTACTACTACTACTACTACTACTACTAATAATAATAATAATAATAATTACATGTTCATATAAATTTGGGGACAAAGCAGAATTTACTGACATGGTAGGGCAAATGATTTACCTGAATAACTTCAACAGAAAGTTGTGATTTGCTCTAAGTGTTCTCTGACCTCCCTGCATTCCATCATTTTATATTCCACATTCCATCTTACTGGCTTCTTCATCTTATTGTACCTTCCCTGTGCTTTTCTTTTTCTCAGTCAAAAAACAAATACCTCTTGCTTTCACAGGCAGAAAAGCTTGACTGTTCATTTGTTGCTGAAGTTCTTGGTAACATCTTTAGTCCCAAGAAGTTTATTAAAGTATTTTGAAAAGAAACACTTTATTGTTTATAAAGAAGTTTATTAAGGTATTTTTAAAAACACAAAAGAAACACTCTTCCTGGGAGAAATTCTGGTGTTGGCCATGATAATTTGTGAAGAAGGATTTCACACCATTACATGCAAACAAGCAGGCAGTCTTGCACAGCAGTAAGGGGCTCAGTGGGTTGTGAATCTTGCCTAGTTTGTGACCTGGGGTAAGTCATTTAAACTCAACATTCTTGTACATAAAGTGAAGGTTTTCATGGAGGTACAGCCTCAGAAATGTTGCAGGTTCAATTCCATAGCACAATAAAGCCAATATCATAATAAACCAAGTCACACAAATATTTTGGTTTTTCATGTATGTAAAAGTTATGTTTACACTGTATGATAGTTTCTTCAGTGTGCAATAGTATTGTCTTTTTTAAAGAAAAACAACATACATGCTTTAATTAGATGTGACACAGAGACATACTGAGCACATGCTGTTGAAAATGGTGCTGATAAACAAAAGGACAAGAAAAAGTTAAAACTAACAAACTGATAAAACTGGAACATACAGCCAGGGAGGGAAGGAAGGAGGACAAAATCAGGGCAGAGTTGAGCACAAGGGATCATGACAATGGTTCACAGATGACATGGTGGTGAGAGAACTTTGAGGTATACAACGATGTAAGAAAAAAAAATATATATATAATCAATAAAAATTAAAAGAAAAGAAAAAATGATGTTGATAGATTTTCTCAGTGCCAGGTTGCCATAAACTTTCCAAGTATAAAAAAAATGCAATATTTGAGCAATTAAAACAAAACACATCAAAAGGAGTCATGCCTGTATTACTAAACTTACAGGGTATTTATAAGAGTTAAATTAGTTAATACATGTAGAAAACTTAGAGCATGACAACACATGATAAGAACTCAGTAAATATTAGTTCTTACTTTTTTAAAGCAAGTTTTCACTGCATTTATTTTGACACCTCCTCCCCACGGGACTTTATTCCACTTGGGTCACCTTAAACGCAGGCACTCTTTACAGGATGTTGCCACAAATGTGTTCCACTTTGACCATTGATGTTCATTATTGTGAAAAATTTGAAGTCAGTGCTATATAACTGAGAAATAATATGTCCATGCAAAAGTAAGGGACTAGCAGAAGAGTGTAGGAATTTGGAGTCAGGTAGCCTGGGTTCAAATCCCAATTTTGATACTCAGTTGCAGCATGATTTTCGACAGGTTGTGTGATCTCTCTCTCTAAACATCCTCATCTGATAAATGTGGGAAAAACCTATCTACAGACTTGAGAGTATTAATGGGCATAATACATAAAGAACAAAGCAGTGTATGCTTAGTATTTGGTACATGATTAATAAATTAGGTGGTGATGGATTCGACGGTGGTGGTTGTAAACAAATAGCATAACATACATGTTTAAATAATGGGTTCCCCATATATATACATATATATGTATATATACATATGTATATACATGTATATACATGTACACATATATGTATGTGTATATACATATATACATATATACATATATGTGGAACATATATGGGATATATATGGGATATAAGGAAAACAAACAAACAAAGGATGAGTAAAACTTAAAACTCACAAACTGTAAGCAGAACTGAAGCACAGAGCAAGGGAGGGTGATAAAGCTGGGGGAAGAATGGACACAAAAGATTAAAATGATGGTTGACAGTTGACAAGGTGGTGGGAGAAACTTGGAATATACAACGATGTGAAAATTGCATGTGTGCATGCAATCATTTTTTAATTAAAATAAATAAATAAATGATGTTTTGTTATATTTTTCACTGGAAAAATTTGTGCATTCATCTCACTGTTCCTAACAATTCTCAACTCTTGCTTACACATGATCTTTGGGATATCCAGATGATCAATTACTCACAGATTCATCATCAACAACAAAATGGATGAGATTTTCACATCTTTATTTTGTTCACATATCTTTTGTCACTAGAATAATTTATAGAGATATTTTATATCCCATTTTTACACTTACTTGATATTATTAGTAATTCTTTATGCCTTTCAGATTTACTTTTCAGCAATAATTACATATAATAGCCTGTTGTGAAGATCAGTCATAGTTTATTTAACAACTCTCTTTTTTGCTGGACATTTACTTTGTTTCCTATTCTAGATTATAATAAACACTGTAGCAATGAATTTCTGTCCAAAATACTTTGTCTGAATTTTGGATTACTTGCCTAAGCTAACTTCTGAGACATAGAATTCTGGGTTAATACACACACACACACACACACACACACACACATAAATTCATGATACATATTCCCATATTGTCACCCAGATTCTTCACATATTTGAAGATAATGCTTGTGCTTCCAAACCTTTTCTCCATGCAAACCACTCCCAGCTCCATCTATATATCCTCATATAATTCAATACTCAGTGTGTCACCTTTTTAATCTCTTTCCTCTAGAATTGAATCACGAACTCATAAAATGCTATTCAAAGCTTCTATTTTAACCTGCTTCTTTATATTTGTCTCCTATTTCTTGTAGCATCTCACTTTCCAGGCACCATCCACTCTACTCTACCATGACTTCTCAAGTACACCTTGATCTTTCCTTCTACCATTCACTTGTTTTTTCTCTTCCTTTTGTTGAGATGTTTTTCACACTATTGGTGTCTGGGAAATTCAGTCTCATCTTTCAAGGTAGGCATTAAATACAACTTCTTCCCTGAAACATTAGTTTCCTTTTCCCTGCCCCATGCAGAATTAATGGTGCTGTCTACTCTACATCTTAGCAGCAGCAGTCAGAAATCCCACCACAAAAAAAGTATGACTCATCCAAATTTGGGTAGTTCAGGGAGGATTTAATAAAAAGATTATTTATAAGCCTTCGGTAAGATGTGGAGAGACTATGAGAATTAGCACAGTACCCATGAACCAGCAAGGCTTTTCCATGTCTGTGCCTTAAGGAATAAGAACTTAACTAGAGTTTGACCAGGAAGGGTAGAGTGGCGAGGGGCAAAACCAACCCAGATAAACACTCCAAAAAGGAGTGAGAACAACTATCTTGATTTCAATTTCCTTCTCTTTCCCATCTTCTGCCTAGGCTATATCCACTGATTCCATTCATATAGACAGGTGCACAGATCAAGATGCAAAAGTAGATTTAAGTAGCAAAGAGCCATGTCTCACCATATTCATGCTCACAATCCTTTATTGTAGTTCATTGTTGGCAAATACACTCTGGTTTCTAGACAAAAAATATGTTCTTGTCTCATTCGCCTATAAACTATATTCTCTACCTAGCATGGCCATTTTGCTCTTTTACTCGGCATTCATTTGTGCCTCAATATCTCCATCTCTACCATTGCTTAAAGGGTCAAATATGCATGTATTAACATGATTAACCACCCTGGTGGCTTGGTTCTTCCTCATTTTCTCAGTCACCTCTTCCTTTCCATCTATGTCACAACAGCCACATGCACATACCTATCATGCTGCCAAAACACTATTCTCTCCAAAGACTTTTGCCCTGAAGACATGTCACTCTGTAGTGTTCTCACACTCATTCAAGACTCAAGGGTTACTTCTTCCATGAAACTTTTCTTGACTTCTCCATGTGCCTCCTTCTCCAAAGTCCCTTTTACAGCTGATATCTTATAGATTTTCATAACAGCATTCCAAACTGTAAATTCTTTTGTGATAGGGTCTGTGTATTGCTTCATCTAATTCCTTGGTACCTACATAAATCTCTTGCACATTGTAAATAAACAATATTAAATGAATGAGTGAATTGCTGATATCTAATAAATAATAGGATATTTTCAGTTGGTGTAGATGTCTCATTGCGTGTTTATTTTGTTTTTGTTTTTTTAATATACAGTTCTCTATGTCCTCTAGGGCATGATTGTGGAAAGGAGAACAGCTTATAACTGGAGTATTTCTTAGCATCAGCCTGCACTGGCCTCTTTCTGTCTTTGGCAGAACCTCTGCAAGAAAGTAGGCATACATGGAAGGACATAAGTAGGAGATAATTCATATGAAGTCTACCCTTGCCCATCTATTTGACAGATGAATCCTGTTAACAGGTAACTTGCCAACAAGCCCTTAGGAGCTCTTGTGTCTGCTTCCTAAAACCATTTTGGAGTAGAAATCCATTTTATTAGCTGAAGACAGAATAGACCAATTCCAAATATTTGGAAAAGCTTAATCTTGCAAATTAGCGAGCTGTCCTCTGGCCACATGGTGGCCACTTGTGTGCAAGGAAAGCAGACCCATCTCAGGACAGACCTTTCTCTGTTTCTTGAAAAAACACAATAAAACACCCTTCTCCTTTCATCCACATCTGGCGGCTGCAAAAACAGTGACCCGTGGAATTCACATTTTCATACTTGACTACGGTAGGCCAGCGTCCAGAGGTTATTCTTGCTGTGTTTATGAAAGAGCAAAGCCTGTCAGGATAAGAAGGCTTCTGATGGAGTGCTTATTGAGAAAACATGCCGAGATTTCTGTTTCCCCAAATTAGAGAAGGAGCTTATGATAAGACTCCTTTTCATTGATTTCTCCTTACAACTGCTTTCCTGCTGTCCTGTAGAACAATTATGAGCCCTGAGAGCCAGCCTTATAAAGTAAATCCCAGAGAAATTCCCCAAAGTAGAACAGTTCAGGTATCCTAATTCTCAACATTTCACAAATCTTCAAAGAAATTATATTCTGCCATAATAAGGCCATCAGGTCAGGTAAACAAAAAGGAATTTTTGTTGTCAATTTTAGGTTGCCTCTTCACATTTATACTATAAACCTTGTGCTATTTGGGCATCTTTCTTGGACAAACATGTTTGATTCTGGAAGAAGGGGAAAGAACCTTTTGCGAGTATCAGATGGAAGGCAGGTAAATTGCTCAGTGAAAGGTGGAAGTAAACCCAAACCCCACTTAACAAAAAAAGTATAAGGACAGGAAAGACTGAGATGGGGGAGGGGTGGTCTGATGCTCAAGTGGACAGAGATGTTCATGGTAAATTCTGAACTAGCTAACAGAGAGCTGACATCAATTTTTCTGCTGCCATATTTATATGTGTGAACTTATTGAGTACAGATGAATGGGCAATCAAAGAGAACATTGAAAAGAAATTATCAGCATCACTTTTTTACCCAGCTAATATAAAATTGGGGAAAACTAGTTTGCTGAGTCACGACTACTTCCTTCAATACACATTTTATCAAACTCTTACTCACTGGGTCGTGAATTTATGAAAAAATACAAAAACATTGACTCTGTCCTTGAAAGTCCCATGGACTAGAACTATTGACTTCCCTGTTTTCTGGATTGGTACCTGTTATCTAATCCTCACTATAGCTGCAGAGTCCTAAGTCATAAACCAAGTCAAGTGATTCCCAGGTTCAACTTTGTGCTGGGTCTTCCTTAGGAAGAGGAAATAAGCTTCAGCTCCTTGGCATAGGACATAGCCCCTTTATACTTCCCTGTATGACTAGAGATTTTTGCTTAAGATTTTCCTCATGCTCATACTGGTATTTCACCTCTATGATGGTCAACTCCTTCTGAGCCTTCTGTTCTTCACCAAGATACTAGAGTTGCTGTCAAGTCATCCTCCACACCAGCACCATTCCCCTTGTGTACTGGTTTTGTACCCTACCTTTATCTACATCACTGTAAAAATCCTACTATTCGCTGCCACTGTCTGCTCAGCATGTCTGACTCTCCCACATATTGGAAACTTCTGGAAGATGTAACTTACCTTCTTCACCTTCACTTTTCCACATGGAGTATATGGAACACTATTTCCATAGTGCTCAAAATAGTGATTTATTGGCTGCCTACTACATTTCACACTTTTAGCTGCCACTTTCTAAGTAATCATAATCTTCACAAAAACCATAAGTGATTCCCACTGTGATCTCACCTTGAGATGTGAATCTATAACTTCTCTGAGATGAGAAATGTGCCCAAGATCTCACACCTCTGATGTGATGGGTGGCATCAAGATGAAAGAGTACCCCCTCTCTCTCTTTCTCTTTCTCTCTCTTTCGCTCTGTCTCCAGCCCACATTGCCTGTATGTGTCTGCATAGTTGCATCTGCTAATTGCATTTCAGCTAGAACTCTCCTATCCAACAGGAGGAATAAGACAAAGAGTAATATATGACGGGAAAATTGAAAGCATTTTCTCACATCTCCAAAGAGATCATAAGATTTCTAAATTTTCATTTGTAAAGGTTTGGCTTTCCTAACCTAAAGATTTATGCTTAGGTTCTGTTTACATGAACCGTTTATCTCATCTTAATGTACTATAAAAGACAATGATTGGAGAAAATGCTGAGAAGCCTTTTGTGTGTGAGCAAAAGGCTGAAAATATGGAAACAAATTCCTGGGAAGGAGACTGGGGAGTGGAATCTGAGCTAGATGGTATCTTCTGGGTCACATTCCAGAGAGCAGTGAATAGAAAATAGAACAGGTTCTGGGCCAGAGAACAGAGGTCAGTACCCAATCCAGGCTGGGGATATTATTTATTTATTTATTTATTATTTATTTGTTTGTTTGTTTGTTTATCTATGTTTCACATCTTTGTATTCCCTGGGGCTCACCCACCACCTTCCTTCCCTGACTACTCCCTCCCATCTTCCCCCCTTGCCCCAGTTGTGTACTTTAGTTTGGTTGTTAGCTTGTTTGAATGTTTCCTCCTGGCCTTTTGTTTGTTTTTCCTATATCCCATATATTAGTGAGACCATTTGGTTTCTGTCTTTTTTCTTTTTGACTTGTTTCTGCTAATATGATTTCTTCTAGGTACATCCATGTTATCATAAATTCGTCAAATTTGTCATTTTTAATTGAGCAATATTCCATTGTGTATATATACCACATCTTTTTCATCCATTCATCTGTCTTGGGACCAAGCTAGAGATATCTTGCCAACCAGATTCACTGGAGCTGTGGTTGCAAACTTTTACATTTCCCCTTAAACAGCTTTGTAAAGCTTTGTATGTCTTTATATATTTTAATTTGAGATCAGAAATTTTTTATCAAAACTTTTTACCTAAGTTTTATAAGCACTGACATTTTAAAATAAGTTATACTATGATTTTGTTTGTAGCCTTTTAAATACCATAGTTACTTAGTATCTACCACAATCCATTTGAAAACTCTATTTAAAAAGTTCATCATGTTACCATTATTTTATCATTCATCTTTTTACTTCTTAGAAAATTCTTGAATTCCTATTTACATTTCACTTCTCCCACCTGATTTCACCATAATATATTATATTTTTATGATAGAGCCTAATGTGTGTATGTGCATTTTTTAATTGGCTTAGTTTCCTAAAGTCATTAAGCAATACATGTTTCAAAGAAGACAGAGGAGGGAGATTATAAAAATGGAAGTGAAGAATCAAGGAGAATCTTTGGTCAACAGGAAAGGTGTTAGGAAGATTAATTTAGGAAAGAATATATATGGAAGCTGAGGTATTAGAATTAGAATTTGATTCCCTTGAAATGATCTAGATCTGCATACTACTTGAGAAGTCATTTGGTTACTTTAAAGGCAGAATACATCCCAGGATGAAGACCATCCATCTGAGGTCTGAATTAAAACCACATCTTTTTGAATCTGAATCCCTCAATCTGAACCCTGTCACTTCTATGCTTTCAACAACCATGTCTCCCTCCCTTGGATACAAGAGGTTAGAATGGAAAATAGTAAATAGTGAATGTGATCCAGGCCCACTTGTGCCTCAAGTTCTAGCTAAGTCACTTAGCTATCCCAAGGGTTATTCAGATAGCTTTGTAATATCTCAAAACACTCAGAGTTCTAAGAGTAGATCCAAATTGGAGAAACCCCGTGCATGAAATCCAGGGTTAGACTACACATGTGAACCCAAGTCATAATGCCCATAGATTCTCATCTACAGGACACCTCTCAGAAATGGGGGGAGGAAACTATGCCAAGAACCAGCTGACCAGCACACAAGTGCTCTGCTTCCACTGTCTTGCTCCTGCCTCCTGCAGGGCAGAAACCGACCATAGTTAGGAAGGGGAAGCAAGTGACAGCATACAACCTGGGTTGAAATACCATCATGACACTCTAAAACTCTCTCTAAGAGTTTATATTTACCATAGGACATGAACACAATTTAAGCTTTCTGAGGGTCCATTTCCTCATGCATAAAATTAGAGAATTGGTAAGAAGAAATAAAATAACTCCATAATTGAGTGACTCAATATTCACAATGGGTCTGGCATCCTTCAACATGCTTTACAGAGAAGGACAATTCACTGTTTGGAACAGTCAAGTCGGTACTATTGTTGCTCTCTCACTAGAGAATTAAATGGAGCTTAGAGAGTTTGGTAATGTATTCAAAGTTTCAGTGTTAGTTTTTGATGGACATGGGATTACAAACAGAAACTCTGACATTTAGTTAAGTCCCCACTACACATACACACTCCACCTAGTGAAATAATGTAAGCATACGACATAAAACAGTGCTTTGAACAAGTAGGCTCTTTAACAGGGAGAGCACTTAGTGACATAGCAGAGGCTAAGCACGATGTAACATGATCAAATTTAATACTTTTGAAATAATAGTCTCTGGAATGCCTCTCCTCTCCCTCAGTTAGAGTGAGTCTCCTTCCCTTGCATACAAGAGGTTAGAATGGAAAATAGTAAAGTCAGACCATAGAACATAGAATTGAAATGCCTTTACCTGTCAGCTGCCCCGGCCCACTCTTTGTTGGAAAAAGTGAGATTCAGAGGAGAGGACTTAGGGAGGACCCAAAGCAAGTCAGAACAAAGTTCCCATGAGGACTCCCACCCTAGCTCTCTGCCAGGACTCTTCCCATGCACTCTGCGGCCTCCCCAGCTCTTGGGGAAAGAATAAAAAGGAAATCCCGCCAAAGCAATCACGTTCACATATGTAAGAGCCCACAGACTCTTTCAACAACCTGACCTTCTTTTGCCCTCTCAGAAGTCTCTGGAAAGAACAGTCCCCTTATCCTGTGTAGCTCCCAGCACAGCTATCATTGACCTTTCCCTGGAAAGAGAGGTGCTTTGGGGACAGCTACTTCTCACTCTCAGAAGAAGAAAAACATTTGAACATTGGTGCTGGAGGTAGGAGGGTACAAGGCTCTGGTTCTTCTTTTGATGTGTTTAACCCCTGTTTTCCTGCAGCAAATTCAATACAACCCTTCTCTTTGCCTCTTCTCCACTTTCCTTCCAAATCATTTCTAGAAATGTCTCAGCTTTAATGGCAGCCAACTAAGATTTGGAACATAACTTTGTCTCTTAATCATTGGGGAGTCCTTTAGCAAGTCACTAAGTTACTTAATTTATCTAAGCTTCAGTTTCCAAATATATAAAATATGATAATTATATCTTCTTCAAAGGGCTGTAGTGAAGATTAAAGAAATAGCAACAATAATAGAGGGCTGGGTGTGTAAACTTTCCATATATAATTGCCACTTTTATTATTATGATAAGCCTGAGCAATATGTCTCCAGGTCAAAGTAAGAAAATAGAACCAAGATGCTGCTTTACATATTTATGGCACTTGAAGTTTACATATTACTTTTGATTTAACATTATTGCTTTTGATTTAATTTACTAATATGTTGTAAAATTTCATTCCTTAGATTTATTAAGTGTAACTACCTCATAGTGTTACTTTAAGGATTAGTACATTCAAATGTCTAGAAATGAGGTATTATAGTTTATATTGTTGTTGTTATTATTGTATAACAAATATTCTGATAGTTGTCAAGAACACGGAAATGGGTAAGATACAGATTCTGCTTCCAAGAAGATTTTAAATATTTTATTCATTTTATTTAAAGGTAAATGAAAAGAATCTTGAAAATTCATTCTATTACCAATGTAGTCAGCTGACATGCAACAGAGATAGAACCCAAATCCAAACTCAATTTTCTCTCTCCAATGACCAGATTCTTTGGTCATGTCATCAGACAATGTTGCTTTCTTTCAACTTTGCTCCAAAATGATTATGTCCACCTCAGCAGAACCTCTTGGGCCCATCTCCAACTGTCACCGTAAGTTGGGTTCTGTTACACCACTTACCTTTGTGCCATCAGCTCCAGACTCTGGTTGAAGAGACAATGCCATCTGAACAAACAACTTTTTATTTGGAATACTGGACTAGGTGGCCACTTTCTGAGTAGGATACCTAACTATCTGTGGGCTTAAAAGATGCTTTTCTTCCCCCAACTTCCCCGTTGCCATCATTGTTACCCTGTTAAACATTGCCATTGTTACACCTTGAGCCTGTATTGTCTTAAGTACACAGGGGAGAACCCACAAACTCTGACACCCCTCAGACTATAAAAAATGAATCTTGTTTATTTTCAAAAGCATCACTGAGTAGTGTATATTACTGTACCACTTTTCTTGATAAGAAAATTAAACTTTAAGTGAATAAAGTAAACTGCCTGAAGATACATGGCATTTAATTGCTAGATTAGGTTTAAATACCATGGAATCCAAAACCCATGGGCCTTAATGAAAAGAGAAGTCAATTATGAGTCAGGAGACCTGGGGTTTCTCTCAGTTCCACCATTAATTTGACTGTGACCTTGGATAATTTTCGTCTCCTGTCTGAGCATAAGTTTCCTCATCTATAGATGAAGAAACTGGATACAGTGACCACTCCCTACTGAGTTACTGAAAGGTGCTTATTTAGGCACATGTTTTAATTCAGAATGTTTTAATTCAGAATTTCCCGTGTGGTAATCAGTCTCATCTTGTTATTTCCTGTCTGCACTTCTAACCTCACTTATTTAGGATCGTTTGTATTGCTTTTTTGTGTTGCTCATGTTTACTAAAAGCCCAATTTAGAATCATCTGCAAATTTCATCAAAGGGCTTTTATTCACCACCTACCCAAGGAAACTCCATGGGCCAAGTGAAATACCAATGACAGAGCTTGCATTCTGATCATTTTCTTCCCTCTTACATATTTCTCTAAATATCTGCCCTGGAAGTGGGTAAGCATTATTCTGAAAACCTGTGGCTTTGGGTCGACCAGACCTGGGTCAAAAACCTGGGCAAGTTATTCAACATTTATTTAACCTTTGAACCTCAGTTTCGTCATCTAGGAAACAGGCATTATTACAGCCATCCCAAGAGCTACTTGAAATTTTAGGATCAAGTGTAGCATGTGGAGTGGTTCCCCCCTCTCTGTTTGTAGGGAAAGGCCGCCAAGAAGAGCATTCTACAAAAGTTTCTCTCTTTATCTGAATAGCATCATGGTGAGTGCTCCTAGCAGTGGCATGCAATACTGCCCATATACTTTGTAACACACCCTTTGGCATGTAATGAGTATCTTTGGCTTGCAAGAAGGAAAGAGGGAAAACAAATTCCAGGTCTCTCTAGCGAGTGACCTGGGATGGGGTTATTTAATCTTATTAAAGTCTCTTTTTATTAAGCCTCTCTTAGTTTCTAGACTTTACATTACTGTGAGGATTAAATTGAGTAATGCAGGTATAAGTAATGTCAGGCCATGCTTGGTATTCGATGCATCAGATGGATCTGTATTTGAATCCTCTCCCCCATTCAATAACTTAGAGATTTCTTTGATGATTCATTTTTTTTTTTTTGGCAAATGGGGATGATAATTCTTGTGCTTAATGTGGCTATGAGGGCTCTGCAATAACATTAATGGAGGTGCCTAATAGAGAAGCTACTCAATATGTGGCTAGATCTATTCCCTCTCTTTTCCAGAACAATTTTGAGTGTTGTCACATTAAGAACAAGTAAAGAATAATTTTATCAAAAAGAAAAGGGGAAAAACAGAAATAAGTGAACAAAGGTAAAACAGGAACCTTCTTTGCAAGGTTCCTAAGAGTTAAACATGGCATGTGACTGAAGTAGCACGATGGTCCTACATAAATAAAACCTTTCCTTTTTCAATCACATTTGGTTCATATCAAAATCACTCAGATCCAAAGATGCATTCCAAGTAGTTGACATCCATTTCAGTTGGATGCTAATCCAATTTTTAAAAAGTAATCCAAACTTGACAAGCAGCTGATCTCATGTATCTTACTAGAACATACCACTCCCAGTCGATTTCTTGGGAAGGAAATGGGTAGACTTGCTGTCAAAAGAACTGAAGACACGCCTTTTCCTCATTTCAGCTGGATTCCTTAGTTTCAGAAAGGATTTAAAAAGCCCAGTTGAATCTCATAAATTACTCCTATCACAGTCATTTTGCTTTTCTCTTGAGATTTATTCAAAAGTGAAAGAGCCCTTGTTCTTTTCTAGGACTTTGGGTCCTGGAAGCCCAATGTTAGAAGGGTCCTCGAAAGTTTGCCTCTTCCCTCTCAACCCCTCACATCATTCACCAAGCCCCGCTCCCTCTGTCCACTTGTCATTTTCCAAAATCCCACTCATCCTCTTTGTGTAGCTATCTCTTTGTCCCTCACCAGCCAAGCGCTTGTCACTTCTCACCTAGACAATTGCAATCATGTTCCAAATCTTCAGGACTCTGCCAGTTCATCCTCTATATCTCAGTCAAAAATCTCTAGAATGTGGTAATATGATCATACTACTTCTTGCTTAAAATCCCCCAGTGGCTCGCCTCCGGATAAAGTACAGAATGCTTACCTTGGCTGCTACAAATGGCATGTTCTGGCTCTCGCCTGTCTCCTTAGATTCTTCCTCTCCCTCTCCCTTATTTTGTGTACCCCATCCATGGTTAATTTTGAACTTCTTTTATATTTCTGGCATACTTTCATATACCTGACACTACCCAAATTTGTTTAGCACCCTTCAAAACTAATGTAAATATAATTTCTTTTTTATAAAACTCTTTTCCCTCACATTGTTGTTCATTTTGTACATATATAATCTCCTTTTTAACGTCATTCTGATCTACCTGCCCACCGCCAAGCACGACTATCTGCCCCTTTGACTGTGATGCCATAAATGTTTTATCCACTTTATCTATATTCTCAATATAAAGATACTCTCAATATGTATCAGTATGCATGTCTATTTTCCCTTATACTTTGAATTTCTTTAAAGGTAAAGCTGTTGACATATATATATATATATCTAGATTACTATATTCATAGGGTAAATACACAAGTATTCACAGTCTGAAAGCATTCATTTACTATCTGCTATATGTATAACACTGGGAAACTAGAGGTGAACATGTGCCCATACTCAAATATCCTTTAGCCTGGAGGCACAACCAATACATGGAGAAGCAAAGAATAACAGAAATTGACTTGGTAAAAAGAAGAAAAACTATTCTGATTGGAGTCCAAAGGGGGGGGGGGAATACACCTAAGAAGAGACAATATCAATTATCTCCTTTACTTCTGAATTATGTGAAAATTGTGGAGCGCAAGAAAACTGGTCTGCCATGCATAATCAAGATGGGCCTGTCATTCACAGGACTTGCTCATGTACACAGAGCTCCCCATCTGCTCCAGAGAAGAGGTCTGCTGTGTAATGAACCTGCTGGAAAGGGGATGCCCAACCACTGCAATGCAGTCAGATGAAGCTTTGTAAATAAAAGTTAGTATGTGGGTCAGCTCTTAGGAAAATTAATGAGAAAGAGAAAATTAAAAATTAAAAAATGCAAACAGAAGAATCTAGAAAGAATAGAAGTCATCGTGAAAGTAGAGATGGATGATTCCAAATAAATTTAACCAGAAAACTTGGAAAATTTTGAAAAGTTATTGTTGTATGAGAGATGAGCAGTCAGTGGTTCTTGAAAATGTGAACTATGTCAACATTTAACAAATTCAGAATAACAAAGTAATAGATTGTTTGTGATTAAAGATCAAATGCATAATCTGGAAGATTAAGTTAAGAAAATCTTATGAAACATGTAGCAAAAGATCAGGAAAAATAAAACTTTCAGAAAATTAAAAATTAAACTGAATTGAGTATGAGTCCAGAAGGTTCAGCATTCTTCTAGTAGGAGATTCAGACTTGAAAAGAATAAGCAAAAAGATTAGTGAAAGGGCTGCAAATACAGAAGAAAAAGCAGGAAAAAATATTTCTTACCCCTGAATAGAAATTCAAATCTTCAGATTAAAAAAGGATCATTTCAACATGGATCAAGATGGATGTAGAAAAAGAAATCAAACAAACAATGCAAAAACCTATTCCCAGTTGCATTCTGATCAAACAATTATAAATGTTGCCATGGAAAGTGGCAGTAAGTGTACCTTTGCAGGAAAGAAATATCAGAAGCACTTGGATTCTGTCTTATGTATCCTTGACCCCAGATGACTGGAAAGGAGTTGTCTCTGGGATTCTGAGGGAACAAAATATATCTGAACTATAGCTCTCCAAGCTCTTGAAAAGGACCAAGTTTTACAAATATCTGGAGGAAGAATATTCTAGGCAGTGCAAAGACTGAGGGAAAGCACCAAGGAAGAGACTAAGAGTGTTGAGAATGGAAGGAGGAGAATAATCAGGGGCATGTTGGAGCTATGGCAGTAACCTACCTAAAACAAAAAAATAGTAAAATATAAATTTTTAAGTGAAATAAATCAGTCAAATAGGTACTAAAACTATTAATCATGCTAATAATCATACTAATTAATAGGTATTAAAACTATTAATCATACTACTGTATGATTCCTCTTATGTGAGGAACCAAGAACAGTCATATTTGTAGAGACAAAAAATAGAATGGTGATTTCCACAGACTGGGGGGAGTGGGAATGGGAAATTGTTCTTTAATGTGTGAAGAATTTCATTTTGAGGAGATGAGGAAAGTTGTAGGGATGGATGGTGGAGATGCCTGCCTATTGTGAAAATGCTTAATGCTACTGAACTGTACACTTAAAAATGGTTAAGATGGTAAAATTTATGTCATACATATTCTACCACAATATTTTTTTAATATTTATAAACTCACATAGTAATCACACACAAAAGAAATAAATTGTTACCTCATGGAACAGGCGAGAAGAAGAGGGTGAAAAGGAGATTTTTGCTTTGTATTTTATACTTTGTTGTACTGTTTGAATTCTTTAGCCATATGCACACATTATTTTCATATTTAAAAATAAAACATTTTAAAATACTGAGTGTGTGAAGGGAGGATTTCAATCCATGTTTCTGCTTGACTTGCACTCAATTTCTCAAAACACTGTTTTATAGAAGTTGATTTCCAAGAAGCCTTCAAAGACCCTCTTTATTATTATTATTACTAGAATCCATCCCCCTGGAATCAGACACTTGTGTTTTTCTGTTTTTGTTTTTGTTTTTTTCTGAAGGAGCTTGCATTCAAAGCCTGGGAGGGTAAATGCATTTGGAAACCACTGAGTGCAAACCTCTTCCTTTGAACTGCTGTGTTTTCCAATGTGTCTCATTCATCCCATGTCCAACTGGCTTCCCATCCAACACATCCTTCAGGCAGCCAGTTTTTCTTGAGGTGCCAGTGGTGGTCAGAGCCTGCTGAAGTATGCCCAGTAGAAAAAGCCTCTCAGCAGCAAAGCAAACCTCGGGAAAATCCCAGATGACAGCTGTTCATCACCCCCAAGTCATACATACTGTCCTGTGAAGACCTGGCTTAAGAGTTTTCTCATCTAATGGAATTTACCAGAAAATTTAGGTTGCGGTGGGAATTCAAGCATGTTGGAGTTGGAAGATACCTCAAAAATCACATGGTAAAATCATTCCATTTTATAGAGATGAAAGTGAAGCTTAAAGATGTGCCACCACAATGAGTTAGCAACAGAGGCCAAATATCAATGCTGGGATGATGATGAGAAAACTTGCCAGGTTCTACATAAGTCTGAACACCCTCCTGGAGTGGGTATATTTTCTGGTGGGGGAAGGTGGAAGAAGGGATAGTGGTGAGGAGCTAGAAAGAAGGGACAGAGCAAGAAAGACATAGACAGTTACACTTTCATTAGTGGGGAAGTGGGTAGTAATAGCATGATGAGTAGGCCAGAGTTCTTAGATATACTCTGAGGTCATTTACTTGATGATTATTTTTTGTTCTCTCTCTCTTCTCTTCCACCTCCACCCACCCCATTACCCCCCACTCCTGCCCCAGACCTTGCTGTGGATACAAACTTGAATCAGACATGGCTCTGCCCTCAATCCTCAGTCCAACAGGCTGGATGGTTACATTCACTGATCATAGAAACACTTGCAATCCAAGGTGAGGAACAAGGGATAGAGCAGCATTTTCTGCATTGATCATGTCACAAGAATTGCCCACTCTAGATTTACTAACCTGGCTTATTCAAGGGATTCTGGCAATCTACATTTTAACCAAAAGCTCTCAAGTGATTCTTTTTTAAAAAAATTTACTTATATATAAATTTCACATCATTGTAATCCCAGGGATTTACGCCCCCCACGCTCTCCTCCATCCCCCCCCCTTCACCTCCTGCCCAAAGTGTGTGCTTCAGTTTGGTGCTTAGCTTGTTTTGACTTTTCCTCAAGGCTTTCGTTTATTTTTTCACTATATCCCATATATTAGTGAAATCATTTGGTTTCTGTCTTTTTCTTTTTGACTTGTTTCTGCTAATATGATTTCCTCTAAGTACATCCATGTTATCGTAAAATCATCAAATTTGTCATTTTTAATTGATAAGTAATATTCCATCGTGTATATATACCACATTTTTTCCATCCAGTCATCTGTTTTGGGGCATTTAGCTTGCTTCCATGTCCTTGCAATTATAAGTAGTGCTGCAGTAAACATCTGAGCACAGGTGTCCCTTTGTACCCACATTGAGGTCTCTTTTGGGTAGTTTCCCAAGAGAGCAATTGCTGGGTCAAATGGTAGTTCCATTTTCATTAATTTGAGGGTCCTCCACACAGCTTTCCATAGTGGTTGAACTAGTTTACATTCCCACCAGTAGTGCAAGAGTGTTCCTTTCTCTCCACATACTCGCCAGCAATTCCTGTTGCCTGTTCTTTGGATGTGGGCCATTCTTACTGGTGCAAGTTGGTATCTCATTGTGGTTTTGATTTGAATTTCCCTTATTGCTAGTGACATTGAGCAATTTTTCATGTGCCTGTTGGCCATTTGTATTTCCTCTTTGGAGAAGTGTCTTTTTAGTTCTCCCCATTTTTTGATTGGGCTTCTTGTTTTGCTTTTGTTTAGTTCTGTGAGTTCCCTGTGGATCTTCATTAATAAACCCTTATCACTCTTGTGGAGGGTGAAAATTTTTTCCCCATTTTGTTGGGCTTTTTGTTTTTCTGTTGTCTCTTTTGCTGTACAGAAGCTTTTTAGTTTGATGTAGTCCCATCTGTTTATGTTTTCATTCATTTTTTTGCCATCTGTAGATGTTTCCAGAAAGAGATTTTCAAGTGATTCTTAAGATGAATATTATTGACTATGGAATCATTCAGAGTAAGAATCCAATTCTTGTTCAGGCAGTAATGTGATATGCCAAAAAAAATTACCAATATCGACATTTTATTTCACTTTCTCCCAGATCAGGGTTGTGTCTATCTCACCATCAAATTACATACCACTTTTGTATTGTTGTAGAGATAGTGTCCTGCACAAAGACACCAACCAAAGGACTGAAAGCTTATTATGAGCCCATGCTATATTAATTTCTCCACCCATTTCAAGGGGCCCTATTGTTTTTCATGCAAACACTATGTTTTGCAGAGTTCACTTTTTGTTATTCATCTTCCCAAAGGGAACACTTTTTCTAATTTGTAATAAGATACCATATAGACTAGCAAGATCTTTACAAGAATTATTTCGAGACCCCACCTTAACATAGCCTGCTGTTACTGGAACTTGTCATCTCTTGTCTTTCCCTGCCACATTGGACTTCTGCAACTCTGTAATGCCTGAAGCAGTCTGATACATGAGCCCAAAAGTACTTAAAATTTGTACAGTTCACTCAGCCCTGCAATAAAAGATGCAGCATTCCAAATATTATCTGTCTCATGACTGGAATTAGGGGCAGTGTAGCTTGTGGTTAACAATACAAGCTTGAACATCAGGTCTGAGTTCAAACCTCAATTTAACCATTTACTGTGTGATTTAAAGAAGGAAGTATTACCTACAAAATGTAGATTTAAAAGATTGCTTATGCATAATGTGGTTGTAAGGATTGAATAAAATAATCCATGTAAAAGCCTTTATTACAGAGTCTGAGACAGAGAAAACTTTTATTTCCTATGTGCTGTCTCATTTGATTTAAGCTTCATTATAATACTACTGGATAGCTATTACTTTTATTATCCCCATTTCACAGAGGAAGAAAATGAGTGTTAGCGGTAAAATTTGGGGAAGTGGTACAGAGTTGATATTTCAAACCAGCTCTGATTTCCTGATCCGTTCTTTCCACTTTTGCCTCTGTTAACAGATAACAACTATTCTTAGGATTCTGGGTTCAAGGAATGACAGGTTAAAGGTTTCACCCTTCATTTATAAATGCAACTAGATTACACCAGGCAGCACAGTTACTATACCTAACAGGTTTTGATTTTGAGTACCAACTCAAATGAGTTAGTAATTACTGCCCAGAGGACTGTCTGTGAAGAATTGCACCACAATTGCATCACAGAGGACTGCTTGTGAGGAATTCATGATATATTCACAAGGCCAGTCATGAGAATGGGATCCAAGAAGGAGGGCAGGCCCTGCTGACTGCACCCTACCCCTTGCAGATTTCAAAGTCTGCCCAAAGTCAAACACACTTGATAAAAAAGGAGGTCCAAGGGCACTAAATAAAGCTGTTAAATGCCATTAGCACCTTATTAAGACGCTTTCCCAGATGCAGTCAGGAACAGCCAAAGAATACAGAATGGAGGAACATTTTGGGGAGAAAGTATGAGGCTGTCTGCCACATTAATGTAAAGAGCAAAAACCCTGGTCCTTCTATTCCCAGAGATTCCTAGGCTCCATCTCCCTGACCCCCAGATATTGGAAAGCTGTCTCTATGATTCTGAAACCTCCTCCCTGGGGGAGTTTACCCATGACTTGGGGTGTCACTTGAGAGCTTGGTTCATTCAGCCTCAGGTGTTTGATCTGTAAAATATGGCTGAAAATATTAATTGCAGTCTTGCAAGAGTTAACCAGGGTAAATTTTCTAAAGATGCTACAGAAAATTGCACACAAAATAAGTATCTAAAAGCATTCATTAACCCACTCCTTTCCTTTTTCTCTCCAAAGGAACATTGTGATACGCTGTTGATAAATTAAGATTGTTATATACTAAAATGTATTGGATTTTAGGTATATTCATGTATTTTAAATGAAATGTATGTATGTATTTTATTTGAAATGTATGTATGTATTTTAAATGAAAAAGGCTACAAATTTAGGCAAACATACAAAGTCATTTAACTATTTCCACAGTAAGACCTCAGATGATGCCATCACCCCCAAAGCTTCCAAATCTCTTGCCCCACTTCCAGCACCTGGCAAATACTGATTCTATTGCCGTCCCTATAGTGTTGATATCTATCATGACCCACTTTAGCAGAATAAATCCAAATAGTAAATATCTCTTGAGCTTTCTTTTCACATCCCACTCCAAAATAGCTCAGCTCTGACAGCTCAGTTTCTTTTCCAGGAAAATTGTTCATTAAATAAATGAATTCCATATGCATATTAAAAAGACATTCTGCTTAGTATTCCTTCTATTTATAGACAGCATTCCACCAGCAGGGGCCCAGCAAGCCTGCCAGGGTCTCCCTGTCCTTTTCAGCTCACGCTTTCTTTCTCCTGCTCCTGCCCAACTGCAGAGTTGGCTCCAGGCCCACCATGGCACAGGCAAGTCTGTGGCAAAACAGCCTTTGGGAAACATTTTCTATGGAGATGTGCTTCTCAAACTGGTCATGCAAACTTAAGGACACCCTTGAATTCCTGTGGGGAATATATGGCTATATGATAGTTAACAATATATAGAAATAAGGAAATGGCCTGGAAACAAGTGTGGAAGGGGGAGGGGGGAGGACTAGGTGCTCTCCAAAGTCTTTTCCTGTAGAGAAGTCCTGTGACCCAGTAGATCACTCAGCAATTTCTGAGACCAGAGAAGACACTGTGCTAGAACAAGAACTGCAGATGAGGAACTAAGGAAAAAATGATTAAACTTGTTTTCTTCCTACAAGGAACTTAGTATATTAAAGTGGGATATAATATACAGAAAGAAAGGTAGAATAAACTGGAGAACAGTGTGCATGGACTATAGAGTTAAAGGAAATAAACCACTAACTCTTTTTTTGTCATTTGCTAGTTGTGTGACCTTAGAGATATTATCCTACCTTCTGAACCTCAGTGTTCTAATCTGTAAGCTGGAAATTATTTCCACCCTCAGAAAGAGTGTTAGGAGGAATGAATGAGGTAAGGTATATAAAGCAGTAGTCTAGTTCCTAATGTATACAGTCTCAGGAAAGAGTAGCTTTTACCATACCCTCTGTGGTGAATTAATATTCTCCAGAAAAACAGAACCCAATAAGAGAGAGATAGTGAGAAGGAGTTCTAATAGAAGGAATTGGCTCACACCAAGTCCAAATAACTAGAACCAGGAGAGTTGATACTATAGTCCAGCATCCAAGAGGTTTGAGACCAGAGTAAAACTAATTTTTTTAAATTTTTACCTAAGGCAAGCAAAATGCAGATGTCCAGGCAGGAAGACTTCCTATCATTCAACATTTCTGTTCTACCCACATCTTCAATTGACTGGATGAGGTCCACACACATTAGAGTGGGCAATCTGAGTTATTCAGTTTACCAACTCAAAAAAATCAATTTCCTCCAAGAACACCCTTACACACCCAAAATAATATTTGTTCAAAATCAGGATACCCTGTGGTCTTGTGAAACGGACATATACAATTTACCATCATGCCCTCCAAGAAAGGTTCAAAGAGGGTATCAGATAGGGGGCTACAGCAATTTGAATGAGAAAAAGGTAAACGCTGTTTGAGAGATGTAATGATACTGTAGCTTTTCCTCACATGTACAGCCCTCTCTCCCCCCCAGAGAACCTGCCCCACACTACAGAATGGATCTGAGGTTCAATCTCATACCCCGGGTGAATAAATAGAAATAAAAAACTGCATATCCTTTTAACTACTCAGGATAATAAAAGGGAGGGAAATGGAAAAAGAACTGCCTTTACTCTGTGCAACACTCTTTGTGTACATCAGCTATAGTCTCAACATCCACTCATTCATTTAATCAAAAACATTTATTAAAAGCCAACTATTTCAAGGCCGGGCACGGTGGCTCCTGCCTATAAGCTTCAGCCTATGAAGCAGCCAGGGCTAGGGATCGCGGTTTGAGTCCTGCCTGGGGCCCGTAGGGAGACCTAGTTCCAAAAAAATAGCTGGGCGTGGTGGCGCGCACCTGTAATCCCAGCTACCTGGGAAGCTGAGGCTGAGGATTGCTTGAGTCTGTGGTACCCTGGGCAACGAGAGCCTGCGGTTCCACCGGCAAAAATAGTGAGACCAAGTCTCAAAAAAAAAAAAAAAAAAAAAAAAAAAAAAAAAAAAAAAAAAAAAAAAAAAAAAAGTCAACCATTTCAGACATTGTCATAGGTCCCAGGAATAGCATAGAAAACAAAGGAGATGTATTTCTGCTGACATAGTTTATAGAAATAAAACAAAACAATTTTGAAAATAGTGGTACTTGCAAAATGCAGAGGAATCAAAAGAAAATGAATATATGATCTGCCAGGGGGAGTCAGGAAAGATTGACTAGTATTATAGTATTCAACCTGAGAGTTAGAGTAAAAGGTATGTGTTCTACCATCAGAATGAGGAAGTATTGAATATATGACACTGCTCTTTAGGTTATGAAGACAATTTGTACAAAAGTTTTGGCAATATGGGAGAACATACACAAATAAAATTTTCATATTGCAATGGAGTCTCATACAACCTAATTTGCTCAAGACATTATATTAAAAAATATGACCACAGATGATTGCATACCAAAGTATATCTCTGATTCTTCATTCTAGCTAGTTAAGGGTAGCCCTCCATATAGCTGATATCCAACTACTTCCAACACTCACTGCTCAGAAAACTGCGTCAGGTTGGGCTGCAAAGGTCAGCAAGTACTTGAAAGCAGGGAATACTCCTCTACTATTGCTATGGATAGCTTTGTGTCCCTGTGGGTTTTGCTTCAACCAATCATTATTATACCTTTTGGGTTAAACCCTGCCACAAGGATCATAGGCATGGAAAGCTATCAGAGAACTGAGCTAGAGGTGTAGCACTGTCCTTTACTTGCTTTGTTATCACAATTAAAACAGACTTGTTGAGTCTCAGTTATTGCTTGTAGTAATTACTCATCTTTATTGAGTGCTTACTATATGTCAGGCACTGTGCCAGGCACAGAAAATCTGTTACTCTATCATGCATCCACTATCTCATCTAACCCTTTAACAATGACCTATGTTATCTAATTCTACTTACAACCAGTGAGTGTGAATACAGGTGTTAAGATTTTCATTTTACAATTGTGGAAACTTTGGCCCAAGAACGATGAACTAATTTTTCTAGTGTCACACAGATAGAATCAGGCTGTGGTCTAGAACTCAGCAAACTCAAATCTCACCCTCTGATCTCCCTTCTAGGATTAGAAGTGAAAACAATTCAACTTCAATTTTAAAAGGGATATACAAATATTAAATAAACTGTCAAAGCTGACTATGCTATTCCTAGACTTTTTTTTTTACATTGTTTTCATTTTAAATGATATGGTTTATTTCAGGCTTACAACATACAAAAAATTAGGATAAAACATTTAAAAAAATTAGGATAAAAAAATTAGGATACAACAGCATATCTGCAAATTAGGATACAAGTTATCAATAAATATGACAAATATTACAAGTTTTAAAACTTTAAGACAACTTGAAATTTGGATACAATAATAGAAGTAACAAATGGGGATGTTCTCCAATATCCTAATTAGGAGACTTTTTTTAAAATAATTTTTAAAAATTTTTTGTGGGAAGAAAGCAAGTTACATAGATAGGTATACATATTACAATACCATAATTATGAAATTATAGCCATGCAAAATAATATATTATTTACTGATGTGTGATTTAAAAGTTTCAAATACCACTGGAATGGCAGACATCAAATCCAGTGTACTAATTATTATTTCTGGGAATGTATAATGGGGAATAAGAGAGAAGAGATAGCCACAGGGAATGTCAACTATCTCTGTGATGGTTGTTCCTTTTTTTAAAATTTAATTTAAATTTTTTTAATTTGCATATATATGTGTATTTATATTTATATTACATTATTGCATTTTTGTGTACCCTGGGGCTTTCCCACTTTGCTAACACCTGTTAACCATCCTGATCTTTTGTGCTCTTCACCTCCCCCGCCTTCTTCCCCCTCCTCCTCTCTCACTCCATTGTTCAGTCCCATTGGTTGCTTTTATTTTTTCTTATTTGTTTGTTTGTTTTCCCTATATCCATCATATAAGTGAGACCATCCTGTATTTCTCTTTTGCTTTTTGGTTTATTTCTGCTAATATGAGTCTTTCTAGTTCCATTCATATTGCTGTGAATGACATGTGTTTGTCCTCCTTGATTGATGCGTAGTATCAATCATATACCATCATATACCATCGTGTATATGTACCACATGTTTTAAAGCCACTTGTCTGTTTTGGGGCATTTGGTTTATTCCAAATCTTGCAATTGTAAACAGCTGCAATAAACATGCATATAAGGTGTCCTTTTGAATTAGTGTTTTCCCATTTCTAGACTTAAGGTGATTATTCAATTCCTCCTCTACCAGTCATAGGTTGTCCCTCCTCCTTCAATGACACCCAATATACCCTGCTATCTAGGATTCATCTCCCCAACTCCAACACCAAATATTGCACATTATATCCCTTAAACCTAAATTTTCTAATGTAGATAACACATGTGTAGCTCTTCAGCTTCCTAATCTATAATCATAAGTTATTTTGACAATGGACTACAAGATGCTTTATGCCTAAAGAAATTAAGGAGACTTCTACGTCTGGCCAAAATGAACTAGTAGGGACCAAATTCACCCTGTCAGTTGAAACAACTTAGAAACCAACCAAACAAACAAAAAAAAATCAATGATCCTCAGTCCATTCAACATTTAGACAATAAAAGACTGTGATCCCTGGAAGATGGGACATCAGAAAGGCAAATATTGTAATTGCCCCACTTTCTAGTCTTGAATAAGTTTCTAGGTCATAATGTGTGCAAGCAGGATAAAGACTTCTAGATACCCTGATTTACAGAAACAAAGCTGGGTCAGGAGACTAAGGTGAGTGAAGTTCGTGGGATAATGTACTAGAGAGACCTACAGAGGACCCCTGACATCTGAAAATGGTTCTCCTTAGTCACTTGGCTGAATTCTGAGCAATGCAAGTGTGTAAGAAGTATCTGGGTCTGGAGGAGCATCAATCCTTTCTGAGGAAAAGGATGAATCAACTGACATTAACCCAAATGAAAATAGTAGTAGACAAGGGCATTAAAACAGTTATTATAACACCATCTTCTATGTTTGAAGAAGTAGTAGAAAAGTTCAAACATGTTACATGGAGACATGGAAGATATAAAAAAGAGGCAAAATTAATCCTAATAACTGAGATGAAAAATTAAGTGGATAGGATTCATGGAAGATTCAACATCGAAAAGATAGTGAACTTCTTCAAGACTATTCAACATAAAATAGAAGGGAAACAAAGAGACTGGGAAAATAATGAACATATTATGATTAAGTTTGGGGAGAATATCATTTAGAGAACAGAACAACAACCCACATAGTGGGAGAAAATAGTTTCAGATCATATATTTAGCTGATAACAATAATATTTTATTTTCAATTATACATTTGATGTGTATTCACAAATGTACAAAGAACTCTCAAAATTCAATCATAAAACAACAAATTAACTTATAATGCAGACAGACAATTATAAACACTCTATCAAGAAAGCTATATGGGGGTCCACCTGCGCACATGTAAAGATGTTCAATATCATCAGTCATGAAAGAAAACCAAAACCACAATAAGGTACACTGCTCTTATCTATACGTTACATGAACATCTAAAACTCTAAAAGACTTATATATCAACTGTTGGTGAGGCTCTAGAGTAAATGTATCTCTCATGCATTGCTGGTAGAAATACAATCATTGCAATAATTTTTGAAAAATGGCTGGTAGCTTTTGAAAAACTTTAAAACCACATCTATCGTGTGATCCTGTCACTTTACTTATAAGTGTTTAGCAAGAGAAATAAAAACATATGCCCTGCCCATAAATGTATGTTATCAGCAGCTTTACCTCTAATAACAAAAATAAAAAATGTTTATCACCAGGTGAATGGATAGATTATGGTACTAGGACTAATATAGAGCTAATAATATGGGACTAGTAACAACAAACAAGAATGATTGTTCATATATGAAATAACATGTTAAACTTCAAAATAATAATAGTGAGTAAAAGAAG
Organism: Uropsilus gracilis; assembly: GCA_004024945.1. Lineage (NCBI taxonomy): Eukaryota > Metazoa > Chordata > Mammalia > Eulipotyphla > Talpidae > Uropsilus > Uropsilus gracilis. Next base: position 85,686 of record PVHY01001568.1, on the reverse strand, counting down.
TTAAATTAAAAAAAACATTTATGTATGATTCTGTTTATAAAAATGCTAGAAATGTAATGTGTATGGTAACAGAAAACAGATCAGTTACTGCATGAAAAGGTGAGTGCAATAGATAAAGACAGAGAAAAAGGACCTTGAAGGGGCAAAAAGAAATACATGAAATTTATGAATATATGAATTATCTTGAGCAAGCTGGTGATTTCATCAATATACACATACTTTTCAAATCAAGCACTTGAAATAAGTGGTCTGTTTGGGATGAAGAAGAAGGAAAGAAGGAGGAAGAGTAAAAATGGTGGCTATGATTCTAAAAGCAGTTCTTCAACTTTATCCCAGAGGCAAGGGTTGCCGTTAGCCTTTTTTAGGGCATCTTTGTAGTACACTAAAATAGGAATAATAAAATTAAATGCACATAAGAAGGCATTTGGACATTGCTCATTAAGCAAACATTTTTCGAATGTTTGCTGCTTGTCAAGTTCTGTATCATGTTTTGCATTGCTTATCTCATTTAATCTCACAGCAAGCCCTCAGAGGTAAGTGCTCTTATTATCCCCATTTAACAAATGAAGAAACAGGCCCAGAGGGGGTAAGTCTTCCCCTGGGGTTACATATTTAAGCTAAAATTAAATCACTATATAAGAATATTAAGTAGGGGCCAACAGAGAGCAAGGTTTTTAAATGAGTTGAGACAACTCTGCATGGTTAGAGGAAGCAGTCCAGAGATTGAGAGCACTAGCTCACTTGGGTTCAAACCTACTTGCCAGCTATAGTACTTAGGACTTGGGTTTCTATCTCTTGGTTTTCTCACCTACAAAACAGAAATATTACTGCCTGATTTGAAGAATTATTTGAATAATTTACTAAACAATAAGAAAAGTGGTTGATCTGTAATAAATTCTCAAGTAGCACAGTTTTCAAGTTAGCTGAGTCTTGGCTTGCACAGCATTTGTTGATTGATTTATGATGAAAAGCTTATGACAGTATTGAAGCACCCTTAATGTAATCCACCTGAGAAATCCCTGGGATGGTATTTATATTCATATTTACCAAACTATTTCCCAAATAAAAGCCATCATTTGTGCTTTAACAAACTCAGGGTGTTTTTTTCATTGATAATGTCATCTTTGGTGTTTGTTTTTTTTTTTTTGAGTGAATAAAATTATGTAATGATTTAAACATAATGGCTAAGAGCCTTGGCTTGGAGACCGCTAGGCTGACTCTGAATACCAGTCCCGTGACTTTAATCACATTACTTAATACTTTGGACCTCAATTTATATGTGCTTTAAATGGCGATGATAATATTATCTACCTCATGGGATAAATATGAGGGGTAGATGAAAAAAAATTACATAAATCATTTAACCTAGTCTTTTAGCTAAAAAGAAGTTTCTTGCATGTTTATCATGTGTTTAGTTATTGTAGTCACTATTGTGTTTCCCAGTTTACAGTGTCTGCATTTGGACACAACTGGGGAAGCTCCAGGTTTGTCCCAGAGCACACTCAGCTCTGAGAAAGTTAAGTATTCAGGTCATGGTTGAGGAACTGTGATCCTCACCCCACCACAAAATTCTGATAGCATAGCGGCTATTATTGCTACTATTTTGATGTCCCTTCTAACACTTGGTTACTATCATTCCACAGAGGAGGAGAAAGGCTGCTGTGAAGACTTCAGTTCTTCCCAACAAACATACAGTAAAATCAACTGAGCGGTCCAAAAAGTAGAAACCTTTAAACAGAATACATTTATAGTAAAAGATTTGCTGGTTGACAGGCAGTCTTTGGAATAAGGCCTGACATCAAACCTGTGCAGCTTTGAGGATTGGGCCTGGTTCCTTGTTTTCTAAGGCATATTGCACAGAAACGTAGACATGTAGAAATCCTGAATACATGTTAATTGTCACCACCATTATCAGCATCAGCATCATTATTTAGTATTTTATCCTGCATTTTACTCTCATAGTTACTCTCTATTTTGGTACTTAACGTTTTTGGGTAAAGGCTAAACTCTTCAGTACAGCTACAAAGTTTGGAGCTATTCCTTTGTACCCCTTAGCCTTAACATTCCCCTTTGCTCACCACATATCAGTCACTTTAGTGATATGACTATGTAATTTCTCACTCAAAGTAGCCTTTGAGAGTTCAAGAAGGCTTGTATGAACACTTCGGGACTAAATCAGAATTATAATAAACAGAGGCAAGTGAACACCCTGCACATGACTGATCCTTTTTCCCACTCTTGGTTTGTGTCAAACTTCTTTACACCTTCACATGCACTGATTTTTAATTCTTTTGGGTTTTGTGTGTGTGTGTGTGTGTGTGTGTGTGTGTCTGTTCCCCCACCACCCCATGTACTGTTTTGACCAACAGTTTTCTCCCTTCCTTGTTCATACTTTAGTTGAGTCAGCTAAAGTAACATAGCTACAAACCTTCACAGAACCCTAAATCCCTTTCTTCTAACATTGTGCACAATATATTTTTCCCAATATCTCTATCAAATTTATTCATCTCTCTTACATAAACCATGGGGCATCACTGTTTTATTAACCATCATGTCATAAGTTTCTAGCAGTTACTGAGGAAATGAAAAAAATCAGTAAATAAAATTATGATTATATTTGCCTTATGCAATAACTCTGCAAGATAAAAAGATACTATCCCCAATTTGTAACTGGAGATATGGAAACAGAGAAGTTAGGTAGCTTGCCCAGGATATAGTAAGAAAATTTCTGAGTTCATGAAATCCAGACCTTTGCTCTGCTTTTTCTGCTATTCTACATTGAGGATTAAAAACAGGTCTCCATATCTTCTATTGTAAACAATTCAGTCTCTACAGTGAGTAGCTAAGAATAGCAAGAGCAATCCAAACAGAGAAAAGCCTTCTTCACTTCCAGTTTTCATGCAAGGGCCTTTAGAAAGGAAATTCACTTCAAATAGATAGACAAAATGAACATCTCACCAGGTTAAATGCACCCTATCCCAGTGGTTATTTAGATTAAAACCCCAGGCCGTGTCCAGACAGACTCGTCTCTCTGAAGACAGCAGAGCACCATAGGCTCAGGCCACACAGAAGCCTGAGCTCAGGAGAAACCCACAAGGAAATAACTCTGAATCCTATGCTCCATAGCAGCCTGGAGGACAGAAACCCGAGAAGCCTCCTGAACTTGGAGAGGCCATAGTATCATATGCTCCATTATCTACTGCAAGCTACACCCAATGCAATTTTATTCTCTTATATCAAATAGCTCTCTATTTTTCAAAGTGCTTCCATAAGCAACTTTATCTTCCTTTTGTTCTATCAACAACTTAAAATGTAAAAAAGTATGAAACTGGGCAATACAACAAAATGGTTTAAGATCATGGCATTTGGAGCCAGACCAATTTGGTTCCCTTTTTTCACACTTTCTATAGAACATGGATTAGTCACTGAGTCCCTATGGAACTCAGTTTCCTTTTTGATAAAATAGAGATTGCAGTATTACATACAAGGACCCAAAATTAGGCGATATTTATAAAATGCCTGACTCATATGTTCAATAGTAATTCAATATTCAGATTCCTCAAGTCTAAATTCTGGTTTCTATTTCACTCAACAGATTTCTTCATAGGAAGGTCCACCTCCTTGGTTCATCTCCATAGTCAAACAGCTGATTGAGTAAACATAGGATGAATTAACAAAGATTGAATCTCTTTCGCATGATGGTACTAAGAAGTCATTCCCTCTCTCCTAACTCAGGGCATAAACTCTCTTGGAGCAACATGGCTGTCATGGTTTTGTGGACCACAAACCAATAGATTTGCCAGTGCCTTCAGGTCAATTAAACTTAAAGAAAACTTTAGGGCACACCGATGGAGGTGATAGAGAGCCTGGCTGGGTCTTGATGAATCCCACACACACTCTGACAGGGTGAATGGCAGCCTCATCAAATGTGTTCTTAGTGGAGGCACTTGGGGAGTTCTCACTTACCAGCCTCTCCAGGCCTGTCTGTCTGTCCACTGCAGACCCTACCTCTGATTGGGGAGTCCTGAGTCAGGCGACCAGGGGGGCCTGCTGATTGGAGTCAGCTTGCTAGGCTGTCAGCTGGGGAGAGGGGGATATTGAATTCATCAGTCATGTTGACAGGGGACGTGAGTTGAGGAAAGGGGCTCTCAGAGTGCAGAGTAAACCCAGTATAGAGGCCAAGTTGTGAAGAACAACTGGTTTGGACTTGGGTACCATGACCCCTTGAGCCAGATTAATGGCCCACAGATTCCCATTTTTGTTTCAAATTGCACCACAATGGGTAATCAACATTAGTCCTGGGACCTCATTCATATAGTTAAAGAAAAGCAGTAGACAATTTCTTAAATATATTTTTTTATTATTTTATGTATTCTTGATGTCAAACAACATTTTGCTTAGTGATTGGATCTTCTGTTACCATGTGAGGAGAGAGAAATTGGAGTGTATTTAATACCTACTCTATGCCACGTACGAACATGTACATCAGTCAATTCATTCCTCTGAGAGGTGGACATAAATATTTCCCAAGTTATATATAGGAAAGGAAATGGAAAAACAAATGACTCACTGGCCAAGCCACCTCACAAAACAATGACAGAACCAGAATTTCCACTCAAAATCATTAAATTCTAAAGTGCAGTTCATGCCTTGCCAACCCTTACCTCTGTTCCAGGAATCAGTAACTAGAATGCTTTGGCCCATTGCTCACCTGTTGATGATCTGTATGTGTTTGTCTACAGTAAATTTTTGAAGTGAATTATTTATCTTAATGTATTTCAGCCAGTCCTCTGACGTTACCAGGTCAATTCTTCAGCTCTATTGTCTTTGGTCCTAAGTGTAATGAGATTCAGTCCACCTGGAACCTGATTGCCCTCCCTGTGACCTATTCCAGGTCTGGTACACTGCTGGATCTAAACAGATGCAGATTTCCCCAAGACTTTTCAGAGCCAGACAGACCTTGAGGTTGTTCTTTCTCAAGTGGCTGGGGCTGTCCTAATTGTAAGTGGTGGAAGGGAAAGAGTTTATGTGTTGGGGTGGGGAGCTAGACCATGGTTCCCTCTGCCTATGCTGCTCTGGCATTCAGCTTATTGAAACATCTCTTTTGCTTCAGAGTCTGTATCTCACATCTGAATTCCAAGCTTATTTTGCATGTACTAGTATCTTTAATGTTTTTAGCACCACATATAGTATTACAAATTTGGATTGTCAAGTCCAATCTACCAGTCACTACTTAGATCTCATCTTCCATATCCTTGCGTACCCTTCTCCAGAGATGAGGAGTTCAATACCTCATTTCTTCTTTGGATAATGTGTCTGTTAGAAAGTTCTTCATTCCCTTTAAGTTGGTTCAGGCAGAATGTACAATATGATCAAAGGCATGGAAAAAGAAAGGATCTTGTGAATTCAATGAGGATTTGAAGTCAGAAGACTGGAGTTCAAGTCCCACACCTCCCATGACATATCTTATGACCAAGAACAGATAATTTAATAATTTGTGAATTTGAATATTTCCTTCCTTAACTATAAAATAGAATATTACTTTTCTGCAATATCTGCAAGAAATTTCCATGAAGACCAAACAAGATAAAAATAGCTGCTTTCACAGTAATTACTATCACTGTTATTCTCTTCAATTTTTTCCCCTTTAAAAAAGAAAATAACCAAAGGAATTACTTTGTCGTGTTTTATTTATTTTGTTCTGTTAGTATTTGTGAGGGATTTTACACCTATTATAAAATCTAGATATAGCCATTTAGTACACTCAAAATACTCCAAGATGATACCATGAAATTGCTTTTCCCTCACCCTCAAATCCCCTTTCTGGTCCCGCCATATCCATAGTCTCTGGGCTTCCCTGTGAAAAAGACTGACACTTGTGCTGATTTGCACCCAGGTTGTCTGGGGCTTGCACTGACAGAGACAGATGTCAATGGGGTAAAACCAACAAATTAATTTTACCTGATGACCTAAGCCAGATGTGAACAGAAGTTTCATCTAAGAGGAAAGAACGAGAGAAAGAAGATATGGCCTCCCCCTGCTGTGCCACAACCCACTCTCATTTTTCAAGCTTATTTAGCTTATTAATATACCATACATCTCCAAAATGTTCTATACTTTATGAAAACATTCTAAAACAGCATCTTAGTTAATCCAGAGTTGAACAACTCTGAATGTGTAATAAACCTTTGAGAAAAGTCTGCTTGACAATTTCAAGTGCAATGAATAGTTTTTTATCTGTTGATATCTAATTCTCAAAATGATCTTGTGTGATAAAATTTATCATCTCTACTACCTAGATGCTTAAAGTGAGGTTGAGAGAAATGGAATAACCCACCTAACCACTAATCAATATGGTGTGATATGCGTATTATTCTTTTGCTCATAATGCCTTTTAGATTTCTGTGATATTGAATACTTTATTAACTCCTTGCTTTTTATTACTAACTAGTGTTTGTACTTACACATGTACACTTAAGATACTGGAGCTTTTTGGGGTTTTTTACCTTCTTAGATTTGGACATTTAGATTTTTCATAATATTTGGAAGATCTAAACCATTATTGTTCAAATAATTTTTCTATTACTCCCACCTTTTTTCTGGGGCTACATACAATTATATGTATACATATATGCCAGCTTGTTTGTATTATTTCACAGATCAATGATAAACTGTTTTATTCTTTTTTCTCTGTGTGTTTCAATTTAGGTTTTATTCACATGTCTTCACAGACATCTCAGTTCATGTCTTTTCTTCTGTCAATCAATTTATTGAAATTTACATCTCATGTTTTTTAAGTTTTTAACCATTTGGATCTTGATTTAAATCAAGAATGAAGCACTATAAGGTCAGGTGAAAAAGACAAATGACTTGGAGTTGTAATCAGGGCAATTTTCTGAGCCCACGAGGGCTTTTTTCTCCTCGCTGTTTTTACGTTTTCCATTTAATAATTTACATAGTCACAACAGCTGTTTTCAAGATCTCCCAGTTCCCAATCATCTCTGTCATTTCTGGGTCTGTTTCTATTTTATCTGAGACCCATTTTCTTCTCTCTTGTTGTATCTTGTAGTATTTTATTGGATCCTGGATATTTTGTCTACCTTGTCATTGATGTTCAGGAGGCTGCCATCTTCCTTGAGTGTTGGGCTTTGTTTTGGCAGGCAGTTCAATTATTTGTGCACCAGTTTCACTCCTTAACATGTTTTCAAGCTTTCCTGGGGCAATTCTAGAATAAACTGAATTGCAGGTAATGTTCAGTCTGTGACTTAGGTGTGACCTTTGGTACTTTCGCTGAATACCCAAATGTCACTGAAGCTTCGGCTATCTCTGTCTGGAGCTTGCAAGTCCCCTAGTTCTGTGAGCTCAAAAAATTACCTTGATTACAACTCCCAGTCATTTTTCCCCACCTGACCTTATAGTGCTTCACCTTCTACATGTTAAGATTTTACTTGGCAAAGATTCAAGGGGGATCCCTATAAAGCTTGCTGTTGATTTTTGTCCATGAAGCTCCCATCTTTCCATTACTGCCCTGAGAGTTCCTACTACCTCAACTTCCTTATTGCTGCTTTTGTTCTTAACTAAGCCATGTAGATTCTATTTTCTCCTCCCCTCCCCCAAGCACAGATTGCTTACTTGTTATTTTATTTGTTTGTTTGTTTGTTTGTTTCAGGAATCACACTCCCTTTTATATAGTTTAACCTATTGATTTCTGTTTATTCCTTGTTATTTTATCATGGATGAAAGTAGAGTTCCTCCACCCTGGTCTTTTACTCTTTGGCCCTCTTGATCACATTGTATCATCCATTTATTCCACAAATATCATGTTCCTGATTCTAGAACCCATTTTTCAAGTCTCCCATTTACCCAAATTGCTAGTTATCACCACTAAGATGACCTGTCATGTAACCATCCTGTGACACCAATTATAGTACAATCATCAGGCTCACCAATCTATGTAGGTTCTTTTTTGGTTCTAGCAGTTACATAGACACACCAGACAGGACAGGATAGGGCCAGGGTCAGAGCCAGGGTGGGGGTGGGTGGCAACACTCCCTCCCCAGCACACCAGGAATCCTCATGCTTTATTCTTTGGCCTCTTCTTTCTCAAGTTCTCTAGCACTCTCTTTGTGCTCCCTTACTCCAGAGTGATGCCACCCTTTTAGCCTTTCCTCCCAGACCCAGGTGTGCTCACTCATACATGCACACACCCACTGGACCCAAATGTATACACAATCATGGGGAGGGCACAACATCACAGGTGCTGGTTACACAGGATAATGAAGGGAAAAATCTGACCACCTCATTTACCCTACAGACTTTTGTGTAGAGCTATCTTTCTCCTTTAAGGAACAATCTATATGCTTTCTGCTTTTTCATGTATGTTTTGATTTAATGCAATTCAAATTTCACTAGCCCTACTCCACTGTCGCTGCTAGTATTGTGGATAGATACCGATAATCTCCTCATTCTCAAATCTAATGCATGTTTCTCTCCCACTTTATTTAAAATGTCTGTAATTTTTGACATTGAAAATCTTTTTCCTGCTTAAATTTGTGTCCCTTTGGGTCATAAAAACTTATGAAATGTGAGTACCAACCTTTAGTGAAAGAAACCTTTTTCTAACTCAAATTTTGGCACTTAAGAGACAGGATATTGAACCAACTGTTCAACTCTTCAGTAACCCTCATTTTCTTCCTATCTTTAAAGAACACAGTAATATCAATCTCATAGAATTGATGAAATATTAAATGAAATATATTCATAGCATGCTTAGTGAAGTGCCTCACATATTAGAAAGCACTTTATAAATGGAAATTATTATTATTTGCATAATTTCTTTCCTGGCTGTGTCTGATCATTCCCTGGGTTTCGCTAGTTTCCTTTTCCCATCAGAAAGGACTTGACCATCTCCTCCATCACAGGAAGTGCCACAACATACCTGCCCTATGAAAGGTTCCTAATGTGCAAGACCCGGCTGCCTGCCACAGAAAACCCTGGAGATCCCAGCAGCCTGGACTGCTGTATTTCAGGTGCACAGGTTCTCATCCAGGTAAAGAGGATGTTACTCCAGGAAAAAGAGATCAGTGAGCCAAGCATCAATCAATAACTTATAGCAAGAGAGGAGTTGGAGTAACTGGAGGTGGAAAAGGGGGAGAGAGAGGGAGAGAGGGGGAAAGAGTGACATAGCGAGTGTCGTAAAGGGAAAAATAACTATATAAATATGACCAATGTTGTATGAAAATTAAAGAATACATTTTTTTTTAAATATAGGAAAGAGATATAAATACTACTGAGGGAAGACTCTATTTTGGTACCAAGGGCCAGGGGCTCCTACTTGATTTCTTTTTTTCTGTGTCTGTTCTTCAAAATAAATTTGCCTCTTTCAACTTTTAAAAAATGATAGTAAAGTTCTTTTTTCTTCAAACTGTCCTTTAATATATATCATGCCTCCTGATTCCAGCTTCCTTTCTTTTGTTTTTATATTATTTTAAAAAATAAGCTATTGAAACAAGATATTTATAAAATATGTAGTTTATAAAGGAAACAAGGACAGCATCTGTTTTCCTACCACCATTTTTGAAGAAATAGAATATTGTAATCATCTGTGAACCCCCATGAATGCAGTTGAGGTCGTCTTCCTTTTCCTTTCCCTATAGAAACAATCACTATCATGAGTATTGTGTATCATTTCCTCACTTATTTTCTTACATTTTACCACATATGTTTAGTTTTGCATGAATTTGAATTTTTTATAGAGCGTCATACTAGATGTTCTCTTCTATAAATTTTGCTTTTTACTGAACATTATGTTCTTGAGGTTTGTGCATGTTGCTTCTGAGGCTCTTTTCCACTATTTTTTATTGCTGCATCATTCCATTATATGAATAGTTCATAATTTATTCAGCCTTTCTGCTGTTGATGGGTATTTGAATTGTTTCCCATTTTTTGCTGGTACAACAATGATGCTACAAACTTCTTTATATATCTTCTTCGAAATTCTCTCAGATACATAATCAGGACTGATATTGTTAATTAAGAAAATTTGGGCTGTGTTGGCCATGGTGGCACACGGTTTTAATACCACACCTAGGACAGGAGGCTGAGACTGGGAATCACTTTAGTCCACAGGTTCGAGACCCGTCCAGGGCAACATAGGTAGACCTAGTCTCAAAAAAATAGCTGGGTGTAGTGGTGCACGCCTGTAATCCCTGCAACCTGGGAGGCTGAGGCTGGGAATTGCTTTATACCAGGCAATGAGAGTCTGTGATTTCCCCCATAACATAGCGAGACCTAGCCTCAAAAAAAAAAAAAAAAAAAGACTTGGGCACTTCATTAGATAATCGAAAAAAATAATAATAATGGCTTGCATCAGCAAGGTAGGGGCAAGGAGGAATTGTTCAAACAGGGGAGGGAAGAACACAAGGAAAATTGGTGATGGTTTAAAGGTGACTTGGTTTCCCCATGAGAAACTTATGGGGACTGTGATGATGTAAGAAAAACATAATTATGTTAGAAAAAAAAAGAGAAATGGTTGTATCAATTCACACTTTCATTATCATTGCATAAATATTCCAATTACCAACATTCACTATTGGTATACTTTTCTGAAAATCATTTTTTTACTCAATTCATTCTCCCTTAGTTTTAGCCCCCACTTCTGAGCTGACAACCACCAACCATGCATCTCTAGCTAGTATCTTTCTCCTAAACTCCAGATCCCTATATTCAGCTCTGTCGTGAACATTCCTTCCTGTTATCTTTAGCCAGAGCAAATGTAACATGTCCCAAATGAGCATAATTTTTTCAATAAATTGTGCCATCTTTACTCAGTCATCAAAGCCTAGCAAGAGATCAAAGCATCACCCTGGACTTCTTAAATTACTTTTCATATGAATCCCATTTATTCTAATTCTCAAATAATTCTTGAGTCTACTCTTCTGTTCCTCTATGGTTAGTTGATTTTCTGGTGCTCATCTCTATGGGTTCATAGATTGTACTTTCTCATTCCATAAAGTTAGTAAGGCTGAACTTGTTTGAACAATGAAATATGAGCAGATATGACGTATGTCACTGTTAGGCAGAAGTTATAAGGCTTGTGTGTGAGTCTCCAGACCTCCCTCCCTTCCACATTGCCTGGCCGATTGATCCAGGCTCCATCAGCTTTGATTCTTAAATAAAACAATATAACTTGCTTAAGCAATAAAATATATAGCTTCAATTAAAAAAATAATCTTTGTTGTTTTAAGTCACTGAAAAATTGTATTTGTAATTACAGCTTTATGAAACCTCTTCTTTCTTTCCACCATTCTTTCCATCTTCTGGACCAATGAATGTGAAAAAGTAGTAGGGTTAGAGAATTTTCCAGTTCCCTTGGAGTTCACTGCTATGAAACTTTATATATTTTTTGCAACTTCCTGAATAAACTCTTATGTTGGCATAAAAATAATAGCCTTTGAAAGCTCAACTTCAGAGCAGGCTGATTTCTTTCCAAGTGGCATTAGTTGAGGTTTTGGCACTTTCTTCCAAAGCATAGCCATCCTCTATCTTCATGAAAGTCAGCTGTTATCTTCTTTCCAAAGCCATCAAACCCCAAAATAGTCTAAACTAGGAGTGGGCTTGTATCTTCCTAGCAAAGTCAAGTGTCAAGTTTCAAGGACACCATTTGACATCCCACTGACTGAAAGCCTCAGTCTAAACTGTCTATGTGTTAAAAGGCCTACAGAATTGTGCTGTTGGGGAATAACCCAATTGAAGGAATACTATCCATATTATAATACTGGATGAAAGGGAATTAACATTGGTGAGCATCTTCAAGTGCCAGGAATTTTAAATATACTGTCTTGATCAGTCTCCAATACCACCCTGTGTGTTGGATATAATTAGTCTAGCTGACAAGTAATTCCCAGAAAATAGATTTAAATCAAGCAAGTGACCGACAAATGTCATGGTAGAGATTCAGAGTCTAGAACACAGAACCTAGGACTTCCGGTAGCTGGTCTGTTTGACTCCACCACAGACTCTTAATTACTTCCCTTTACTATGCCTAAAGTTAAAAAAAAAAAAAAACTCAAATGTAAATAGATACGTTTTCTGAGTCTTGTCTGACTCATCTAACAAACATTGCTTCCTACTTACTCAGTGCATTTAGCTATGCTGGAGAGAGAATAAATGAAGAAAGACAAGATAAAATAGATGAGAAGAATAAATAAATCCCTGCTTTGAGGGGCTCATGGTATATATGGCATGTAATGATCCACAGGCAAGTAGATGCATTATGGTGTGATGTGGTAAATGCATCCATCCATTCACTTACTGAGTACTAGAGATTTGTAGATGGAATTACAGTCTCTATCTTCCAGAAGTTCATGGGCCACTATCAATGGTAGAAGAGAACTTTGGGGAAATCAAAGAGGCTATAGCCATATCTCTCAGGTGAGGCAGCAAAAACTTCCTGCCTGGGGTAATGCTGGATATGGGTTTTGGAAGATGGATGGCTGATCACTAGAAGGGCAATCTAGGCCAGTAGAGCAGCAAAAGCAAGAGCCCAGAGGGCAGAGCAGTGAATTCTGCTCTAGAGAGTGAAGGAAAGCTACCCAGAACAAGGAGCCAGTCAACTGACTCTGAAAGATGAAGAGAAACAGATCCCACTGACAATATGCAGAAGGTACCACCAGACCTGAGAGAATCATAAATGCCAAAGCATGGAGGCTTCTTGGAGAGAAACTGCAAGTAGCTGCGCATACCTGTGGTTCAAAGTTCACATGGGGCCAGAATGGGGGAAGGGTGGCAAGGGAAGTGGTAGAAAATGAAGCTATAGAACAAAATTTAGAGCAAATCATGGAGAGCCTTGAATAATTTGTGAAAAAACTGAAGAGATGTAATTTTTTAAAAATACTTAGAACCAGGCACATAGTAAGTCTTTAACAAATTCATCTATTAATGTTGTTATTGTCCCAGTCAATTCTACTGCTACGATGAATATCATACACCGAATGATTTAAGCAATAGGCATTTATTTCTCACAGTTGTGGAGGCTGAGAGTCTGAGATCAGGGTGCTGGCATGGACAGATCCTGGTGGGCGCTTGCTCTCTGACTTACAGATGGTCATTTTGTTGTACCCTCACATAGCAGAGAGGGAGAGGGATGGGGGGAAAGAGAGGGGGAGGAAGAGAAAAAGGAAGGGAGGGAAGAAGAGGAGGGAGTGAGGGAGAGAGAGAGAGAGAGGAGAGAGAGAGAGAGAGAGAGAGAGAGAGAGAGAACACTCTCCAGTCTTCTTATAAAGACACCAATTCCTTTGTGGATCCTCCAACCCGTGACCTCATTGAACTCTAATCGCCTCCCAAGGCCTCATGGTCAAATACCATCTGGGCACTGGGGCTTTAACATGTGAAATTAGGGATGACACAACATTCAGTGGGTAGAAATGATGTTTATGAAATGGTATTATGAAAAGGAAATAAAATGATCACTTTTGCAATTTGGAATATACCCACTGGCAGGCTTGAGGCTCATTAATGAGAAATTCCCTCAACTACTGGCACAAATTGTTCATGTGGCCAGGCTAGATCCAAGCTCCCCCTCTGTGCTCTGTGACTCTGCTTCCCTCACCATACTTAATACTGGCATCTACTTGTACGATGATACAAGTAGATAATTGTATCTCTCACATGAGATAATTAATTTTTCAAGTTGATGTCTGTATTCTGGACATGGGCTGGCAGAATGTGCGTATTTAAAAAGATACATTCAAATGAAGCAAATCCACGCTGCCAAATTCCACTACAGCAGGTCTCCACTCCAGGGAGACTTCCCCTTCCATTGTGCTTGCAAGCACCTTCTCTTTGCAGCTTGACCTGGTCCTAGGTTCAGGATGTCATGTTTCAAAAGTTTCTACTCAGATCATGGTATGGTGTCTGAATTCCTCTCATATTCCTGGACCATCCACATTTGAGTTGCCCATTTATCTGCACTTACCTTGAAATTGATGACAAATGAAATTTGCAAGCCCATCTAGAAAATTACCTCATACCCAAGTTATTTCCTGGTATGGTTTAGATTCTTAAATGTATGGAGAAATTTGAGGTGCTCTTATTTTTTTCATCCCCTGGACTACTGGTAAATCCTTTTCACCCACATAAATGGATGGGATATGATGTCCCAACACAGTAACCACTCTTGTTGTTATACCCTTCTCTTCATGGCTGATGACTAATTCAAAGTTCTGTGACTTTAGCTCTCCCTCTGAGGCTGATATCTCAGGTCCCTGGCACTCATCTCAAACCTTCTGCCATGTAAGGGATGGCTAATCTGAAAGTTCCTGGAAGATGCTGATTTTTCAGCATCATAGTGTCGGGTTGCCCATCCAACTAATACATCCCAATGTGTCACTTAGCCAGTCATTAGTGCAAGCAACACTGGTAGGGTGCCCAGTATACCAGCCAGTGTTGGATTCTGAGGTCATAGAGGTGAGTGAGGAATGTACCTAGCTAGTGAGGAATGTACCTAGAGGTGAGTGAGGAATGTACCTAGAATGAGGTCATTCACAGCAGTGAGCTTGCAGGGTATATAGAAAAGGAGTATGTACAATTATGTAACTATGACAAAATTAATACAATGCTAGCAATAACAAAAACTTTACAGGAAAAAATATGTATACACATGTAAAGTGAAATGTGTATCAATATATCTACTATGTGAGCATATGCTATATATAGATATCTATGTATATCAATATAGGCATATATCCTATTCCATATATACCTTGTATATATTTCACATATAAATTATAAATATATTTTAAATGTGTTTATTTTATGGTGTTTACTATGAGCAGGTGATTTTTTAAAAATATTTTCACAATTTAATTCATTTAATTCTCACATCTCTGAGAAACGTGTACTATTATATATTCTTATTATTAATGTACAGATGTACTAATATACCAAATGTACTAATATGCACTTTGTCCCCAATATACATTTTTATTATATATTTTATAGATAAAATTTGAAACTTCCATGTTTTAAGTAATGTGCTCAATGTTTACCAAATTGTTGAGCCAGGATAAGGGTTAGAATTAGATAGAAAATCTGTGGAGGCTATATTATTAATCACTATGCTTTAAACTGTAAAGGGGGTAAAAAAATAGAATCCTTCCCAGCTAGGGAGACTACACTTGTGTGCAGATTGAGGCTTGGGAGGAAAAGCTTGAGCAAATTTTTTTGATGGGATTTTGCAGATAACCCAAAGAATGACAAAAATATTTAGCTTTACTGGAATATATAAAGACACTGCCTGTCTCTGACTGTGTGGAGGGATAAAGTGGATGACATTCAGAAGCATGAAAATCAGAGGGCAGAGGTATAGGTCACAGACAGGGTCTGGTTTCCACCAACAAAGATGGTGCAAGAGTGGAGTATCTCTCTTTTTCCCATCCAGCTGAGCCAATTTGAAGGGGTTAGTCTGCCTGTTCATTTGGTGGTGAAGGACTCAACCTCTAGGATTCCAAGAGTTTACTTTACAATACAATAGTTCTAGAACCTGAGTAATATCCTCTCTTGCCTGAAATGCTCACCTTTCCATTTTGTGGAAGTATCACAGTTAACAATAAGAGCTCTAATGATCTGTCCAGTTGTGTACTGCTATAAAATAAACCACCCTAAACTTAACATTCTATTCACAGTTTCTATAGGTCAGGAACTGGAAAAGGGCATGGATGAAGTTGCTCTCTGCTTTGAAATATCTGGGTTCCCCATTGGAAGATTAGCTCAGGTTTCCTGAGAAGTAAGAGTGGGAATCAAATAAAGATTCCTTTACTCACATACCTGGGACTGATGCTGACTTGGTGACAACCTCCTGAGGTTATTAATCAAAACATCTTCAGGCTACAGGAGGACACTCCATGGAGCTGCTTGTGCTTCCTCATAACACAGCACTGGGTTCCAGTGTTATTGTCCCTATAGAAGCAAATGAAAATTGTATTGTCCTTTAGGACCTGGTCTGCAAAGTCACAGAGACTCACTTCTAATATAGACACATGTCCATGCAGATTTAAGGAAAGAAAACTAAATTCCACAACTAAGTTCATTAATGTCGAAGTTAGACTGTAGGAAGAGCATGTGTTCTAGAAAAACTGCTACAGCAGTCTTTGGAGAAAACAGTCTCCTGCACAGTATCATATTCAGAGTTCAGATAACCTCTGCCTGGCAGCTGAGACCAGCCACCTTTCTTGGGATCTTGCTAAGAAATGCCAACTCAGCAAGCAGGCATTATCATTAACCCCACACAATTTCCAGGAAAAAAGTCATGTAACAACAGAATCCTTTTTTCTATGAGACTCTTAAGGGACAAGCATCCTCAACCCTACTTTTTAAATTAGTGATTCAGAGTTTATTCACATAAGATGTGCATTTAAAATGAATTCTTCCTGAAGACTCTGATGAAAACATTTGCAGCAGACCTTTTCTCTGCTTCCAATATTCTTCCCTCGGATATTTTAAGGCTCAGTTTCTCCTCGTTTGCCAATCAATTCTGATACCCTCTCTTTGGAGAGGCTTTCCCAAATTAACCAGCCACTTGAAGCATTATCTGATATTGTCCTATGCCTAATTACCCCATGATCTGAAATAACCTTCTTTGCTTGTTTATTTCTGTGCTTTCACTCTGTCTCACTCCTCTGCATGGTAAGATCCATTGGGGCACAGATCTTTCTCTGTTCTCTGACACCTAGTCACGTGTCTGGTACACAATACACACTCATTAGGCTGTCACTAAATAAGTGGACAATAGCGCCAAACCCAGAAATTTTTTTCTTATTTTCAGAACTTTAAGTCAGAAGAATAAAAGACATTTTTGTATTTGTCTCAATGAAATGTAAAATTCTTTTATTTCTCCTTTCCCAAATTTTCTTTTGTTTTGAAAATATGATACACAGAACAGTGTTGTGCCTGATTTTACAAAATCTAGAAAATTAAAACTTAATTACTGTTATTTGAATTGCCACTCCATAGAATCTCATATGACTTGGTATATTACAAAATAAATTCCCTCACATGGATTTATTTTATTTATAACAATAAATAAAATTAAAATATACAAAAAGAATATATAATAAAATATAATGCATTACTCATTTAAATTACCAAAATAATTTTATTCATGATTTTTTATGTATATCTGTAATTTTATATGAAATAAGAATAGTTATATATAGATACATTAATCATGTTTATATTGATAGAAAATATCTAATGATATTTATAATATTAAAATTATAATTTTATATGGTATAAACTTATATTTAGTAAAATATAAATAAAAATATAGGAATAACTAAATACTTTTTCTAAAGTATTCTTTTTTGAAAACCTTTTCCCAAACATTTATTAGCAAAAAAAAACTTGATTTACATTACAGTGACACAGAAATCTACAGTGAAAGGATTAAAACTATACAAAGCATTAAAAATTACTCACCTTCATTAATATATGGTCAACCAAATGAAACTGCACAAGGGGAGAATGGGGACCAGCTGGAGCGGGTGGGAAGGGGAGGTGGTGGATAACCCCCAGGGACTGAAATGATGTGAAATATATATAAATTAAAAAATTTTAAAAAAATAAAAATAAAAATTACTCACCTGAATTAAACAAAGTTCATCAGCTTGAAAAACCTCAAGTATGAGTATAATGCAAAGTCAAAGAGATGCAGCAAAACTTCATCTTCATGCACATTCACATATTCCTTATTCTCCAATGAGAGGACTTGACAAATACAGCAGAGTTCTCTGAGGCAGATTGAAAACCACATGTAGTTTCTCAACTACATTTCCAATACCCAGTGGTCTTAATGAATAGGGAGCTTTTGGCTATTCTCTAAAATAGACTGTGTCTTATCTTTCTGGCCTTGCCCACTAACTCCCAGGCCAGCCCCACTCTTCTACACACTCCCACTAATGACAGAGCGGCTCATTAGCCACTGCAGGTGCACTGACCTAGGCACATCAGATTTTACCCAGAATTTTTCACAGGAGTAAAATTATACTCCCCCACACACAGCAAAAAGGAGGTCTGCTAGAAATCTTTTAAAAACCGGTGCTTAATTTATATGAGATGGTGTCTAGACATTTATTTTCTGGAAATATTTAACTTGGATAAGACATGTGGCCCCCAAGATGAATGCAGGATTGAAATATTTCATTCGAAAATCTGTGCAAGGAAATGTCTGGTTGAGTGCAATGAGGTTAAACATGGAAATATTTTCCTAGAATGGAAAGGTCATCCTGTTGGCTGGGTGCTGGGAGGGACATGCAACTCAATGCTTCTGATATTATATAAGAAATATATATATTTAGGCAATCATTGCTTTGTTATGCCTAAATTCCTAGCATTTTATATGCACTGACATGAATCTATAGATGATTACTATTACTTAGACAGTTGTGAGGCAGACATTTAGACATTGAAATTCTGAAGATTACAGATAATGGGGGCTTTATTTGAACCTGAGTTAGAAATTTCTACTTCATTATCCTAGATCATCATCGGATATAGGAAAATTTTCCACAAAAAGCTAACTAACAAACATTGATGCTTTTCAAGCCATAGAGGATGTCACATTGTGGTTTGCCACTGTAGTCTTAAAGCAGCCAAAGACAATACAGACAGAAGTGGTCATGGCTGTGTTCCAATAAACTTTGTTCACAAAAACAGGCATTTACCGACCCCTGTCTTGGACCAGTAGCTTTTAACTTGTTTTAACTGTGACTCATAATAAGAAATGAATTTTACACCATCACGCAAAGCAAATATGTATGCACTTGCATTCAAAAAACAACACTACCTATCATCATGAACATACACTGGTATTTTCCATTCTACCCAGTTTGATTCTAAATCATTTTTTAAACACTAAGACCACAGTCTAATTTGATTTCAAGAGCCACTATTGAATCGTGGCTCTCAGCTTGCAGAACACGGCACCAGGCTAACCCTCTGCTTTATATTTCAAGCGACCAGCATGGGAACAACTGAAAGGCAACAGAGAATCACACTCATGCCTCTGTTCAAGAGTGGGACTGTTTGCCTTGCTTCTGAAGCTCCTGTTGCCTGCTTGGGTTTTCACATCTGGAATCTGATCATGCAACCAATGCCTGGAAGAGCATGTGTTGCTGAGAGTGGGTAGAAAGGTCTGGGTAGGAGTCACAGGCCAGGAAGCCTGAATGCCTTATCTTTTTTAAAGCAGAATAGGGGAAGGGAATTGTTTCTCTTAATAATGAACCTGGGAGAACAGGCAGGAATTCTTCCCTATGTGGTGGATTCCCCAGTGGGCAAGTTAACAGGATGTGATAGACCAAGTCCCAGAGAGAGGCTTGGGTACCTCCTCCCTCATCGTATCATGGCCCTCATCTGGGCTTGTCTCTCCTCTCACCAAGATTCAGGTTCCTGTCTCGCTAGCTGGACTGCCTTGTGCAAGTTTCTGTGCTTCTCTGAGCCCAGCATTTTCAATTATGAGGTAATGTTAGCTACCTCAGAGAATTGTGGTGAGGATTAGAGTATTTAACAAAAGTTGAGCATAGAGTGGTGCATAGAGTGGTGCTTGATATGGATACATGTCTACTTGCTACTAGACATGTAATACCTGATATGTAATACTCTTGCTATACATATGTAATACTGGATATATAATAGCTGCTACCATTTCAACCATTTTTATTTCTCGAAATGTTCCAAACAGAAAATTCAATAGCCAAATTAACTCCTATTTTCCCTACACTGAGGTTTACCAACTGCTACTATTTTACCCATTTGTTTTTCTTCTCTCTCTTTCCCCAGTCTACCTCTCTCTATATTTACACACATATATTTTTTATGAACCATCCTGCCAATATTAAAATACTTCCTCCCTAAATAATTCAAAACATATTCCTGACTCTTACAATTAAATTTCTTTTCATATCATTATAATGCTCAAGAAATTTGATATTTATAAAGCATTATCCAAAACACATTTCATATTCAAAATTTCCTAATAATATCCTTTATTAGTTTTTTTTTAATCAGTTGAGGATCCAAATTGCATTTGGATACAAATTTGCATCAGACACTGCATTTGGTTCTCATAACTATATTTTTAACTAATATACAGCATTTCTTCCATCTTTTTCTTTCTTTCAATTCTTACTTTCTTACTTTCTTTCTTTCATTTCTTACTTTCATGACATCAATAGCTACGAAAAATTCAGAATAGTGGACTTGTTGCACATATTTGGGTTAAAAAATGAATAAGTATATTGACTTTTTTAAAACCAGAGTGCTTATTATAAAAAATGGACAATGTACCTATGCATAATTAAAGTAAGCAAAAGCCTTGTGGTATTAGATTTGAATTGGAGATTTCAGATTCTATTCATCAGGTTTATCCAGAAAAAATAGAACCAGTAGGGTATGTGGGTACATGGGGAGGGTCAGGAGATAAAGAGTAAGCTATTCATTTAAGGAACTGATTTATGCACCTGTGGGAGCTGGAAAGTTCATAATCTACAGGGTAAGCCAACAGACAGTAAACCCAGGAAAGAGTCAGTACAGGTTCAAAGGTAACCTGCTGGTGAATTTATTTCCTTTTTGCTCAGGAAAGTTTAGCCTTTTGTTCTATTCAGATCTGCAACTGGTTATGTGAGGTCCACCGGCATCATGGAAGGTAATCTGCTTATTTGAAGTCCATTGATTTAAGTGTCATTGTCATCCAAAAACATTCTCACAAAAAAATAATGTTCCAAATTAATGTTCCAGAATATTGTTCAATCTCCTATCTGAGCACCATGGTCTATACAAGTTGACATACAATTATTTTTCACAGACTCCAAAGGGAGGGAAATGAAAATAAAGATACATAAACACACATATTTATTTTCTTCACTGAAAGGACCCAGAAGAAATATACCCCAGTAGTAGAGAGCACATATAATAAAACCTGATTTCTAAATACCACCCTCTAAAAAAAAAGAATCATCTGCCTTTGAATAAATTGCTGGTTCTGGCCCTGGGGTTAGCAAATTGCAAAAAAAAAAAAAAAGAAAAGAAAAAGTTGGAACATCCTGTGCCAGAAAATAAAGAAGTACTCAGAGATCAATTGGAGATACATCAAAGGACATAGGCACTGGTTTGAAGGAATTCCCACTGGTCAAATCAACTAGGAAATGAAATAAAAAATAGTGATGGCAATAATTTCAAGTACACTTAAAAATAAACAATGAAGAACCAATTAGATCATGACAATAATTACAAAACAAAATAACAAATTTGCATGGGTACTGGGAGGTAGTTGTTCTTTGGAATAGTTGCTGCTAAAAGAAAGAGGAGGAGGGGTATGGGTTCAGTTCCGTGATTCATCAAGAATTATTGGAAAGGAACCACACCCCTTCCAGGTCACCTCTCCTGGAAGGGAGGCCTCAGACAGAGAAACTTCTTCACCAGCAATGGCAGGGGAGTGAGACCTTACTCCAGAACCATATGGTAAAGCAGCAAAACAACAAAGATGGAGTTGGAGAAGAGAGCCTCCAACAAGAAAGCATGGAAAGACCACAAATAAAAATAGACTGGCTGCCAGGCATGGTGGCTCATGCCTGTAAGCTTCACCCTATGAAATGGCTGGGGCTAGGGTTCATGGTTCGAGCTCCCCCTTGGGGCAACACAGTGAGACCTAGTCTCAAAAAATAGCTGGGCATGGTGGTGCACATCTGTAATCCCAGATACCTGGGAAGCTGAGGTTGGGGCTTGCTTGAGTCTGTGGGCAACATGAGCCTGCATTTCCACAGCCAAAAGTAGCGAGACCTAGTCTCAAAAAAAAATAAACTGACTGCTCAACTCAAACTTAATACTGGAAACCTACCATCAAGACTCATCTGGTTCTGAGAATATAGGCTTTAACACAATGAAAGAACACTACCACAGGAAAGAGAGAGACTAATGTACTTAACACAGACTAGCAAACAACAAAGAGTGGCATGTGAAAAAATAGAGGGGCATCTGAGGGAGGGAGGTGGATGAGATATCCCAAAAAAACATTTACTGAGTTTGTGATTTAAAGAATTAAAAATAAAATAAAATAAAAATATGAACTATGAAAAAAAAAGAATTATTGGAAAAGAGCAAAAACAGGGCAGTTCTTATTGCCTATAAATAAGGGGACTTTTCTTTCCTCCATAGCACTAGGAACTTTGTTTTGTTTTTTTCTCCTTTTTCTATTCAAGATCCTGCATTTGCATCTGAAAATCCAGCTACATAGGATGGACAATCTGCCTATCATTGTAATAATGTGTATATAATTGTAAATTATACAAAAGAATTCGATTAATTTACAAAATAGATTTGAATCAAGTCATACATTTTAAACATAGGTGATATTTTATATCCAATAGACCTCAATAAAGCATGAGTTGGAGGGGGGACAGAAGGGGAAATGGGAGTCCAGGGTCTAGTTGATTGCTTAGCAGGGATGTGTGATTCATTACTCCCAAAATCTCTGAAACCAAAGACAGCATTCCAGAGGTATAAAGATACCAGAGAAATAAAGGTGCTCTTCCTGCTTGTCTCTGCATTTGGCAGACTTGATTGGAAAGCTGAGACCAATTCTTGGACACAGATAAACTAGAAAGAGTCCCAATTTCTGCTGGGGAACTTGTTAGGAGGGGAACGAAAGTCAGTTACGAAGAATAGTTGAAACAGACTGCAATGATGATGCTGATGGTGATAGTGACTTGTTTGTGGAACAAATACCAATAATTAGATACCATACTCACCCTACTCTTCCCTTTACACATGTCATGTTTCTTGTCCCTTCCAATGTTACTCTAAGAAAGCTCATAGTGACCAAGCTCAGTGTGAGGTGGGTGTCCAAGGTGGTGCTGTGACTGAGTAACAGAGTTGGGCGCACACTTGCCTTTGTCTGCATATGGGGTTGGGGCAGATTCCTTCTCTGACTCTTCAAAACCTTGAATAAACTACTCCCCTTCTGTGAAATAAACTACTCCCCTAAAGCTTCTTCAGCTTTCTCTCAAAACCTCAGCAACCCTTGACCTTCTGGTTTTCTCCCTCCTTCTTCAGGATCCATCATAACTGGAGGCCCTTCCTAAGGAACATCACTTAGTATCTTCACCTGCACAACAGTATCCATGACGCTAAAGAACACAACAAAAGACAGGTGCTGGACAAGAAGGATCTGTTACGGGGAGGGTAGTGCATCTCCTCTTTCAAGCCTGCCTCCAGGGCCTTAACGAGGAGCACATGGGTGAGGTTGGGGGAAGAAGTCCTGGGTTAGCTGGTTGTTTATTTGCTTTATAAAATATCCTGTACACACAGAAGAGTTCAAAGACTGTAACAGAACAAACATGCTGAACCCACCGCCTGGATCTAACAATGTTAATGTTTTGCCATATTTGCTTCAGATGTTTTTTTAAAAAATTAAAACATTTACTTGAAGCCTCTGTAGAAGTCCCCTTTGCAAGCTTCCCTGACCTCACTCCTCACCCCCCCTCCCTAGTATTGAGTTGCATGGATCTTTATGGTATATATGAGAGATCATTTTAAGCATGCAACGTTGCTTTGCATGTCTATAAAAGTATGTGAATTATATTATTCTGTCTTTCTGCGATTTGTTTTTATTTTACAAGATGTGTCTGTGATTTATCCACATCACTGAGGTACCTCTAGTTTATTCTGTCAGTTGCTATCTCATATTTCATCTAGAAATAACC
Source organism: Uropsilus gracilis (assembly GCA_004024945.1). NCBI lineage: Eukaryota > Metazoa > Chordata > Mammalia > Eulipotyphla > Talpidae > Uropsilus > Uropsilus gracilis. The sequence continues at coordinate 61,933 of PVHY01001568.1, read as the reverse complement.
AGTTTAATCTACTGTCATATTAGTGCATTCATATAATTTCCATTATTTCACTTTCACATAAAATGCTCAACTACACATTTTGGCATATGTCTTTCTATGTATGTAAGTTTTCTCTATGTTTGCATCCTTGAAATAACCTTGTTCCAAAGGTATGCTGATATTTACCTCTATTAAGTATTGCCAGTTGCTTCCCGAACTGAGTTTGCTGATTAGAGTAACATTATTCTGGCACTAAAGCTTCCATTTCTCTTTACCCTCAGCTACACTTGGTATTCTTCAACTGTTATTTTTGCCAATCTAAAGAACAGGGCTTGGTATCTCATTGTTCTCATTTGAATTTCCCCATGACTAGCAATGCCAAACATCTTTTCATGTGATTATTGGCCATTCAAATGGCCTGTTCATAATCTGCTGAATTTTCCATTGAGTTGTTTGTCTTTTCCTTATTGACTTGTATGAATTATTTATATATCCTGGATAGTCATCTTTTAAAAGTTGAATGTGTTGTAAATATTGGGACAAGCTTTGTAAACTTCAAAGCAGCATAAAAAATGTTAGATTTTTTTTAGTGTTCATTTAACTCTTACATATATCTTATCGCCCAAGCCAGAACCCCCAGGGGACAGAAAATGTGGCTTCCTTATGTTTATTTATCCACAGTGAGTGTTAATAGGAAGCAGCCCAGAATTATGGAGGAAAATTATTGCTTTAAAAATAGAAATGGAGTTAATACTGCCTCTTGCCACTGAGCGACTATGTGTGTCCCAACCATTTAAAGTCTCCAAGTCTCTATTTCTTTTATACTAAAGTAAGAAGACTCTCCACTAGGTTTTTGGGGAAAATCACACAAGATAACACACGTAAAAATATGGGTATAGCATAAGCTAAACTTCAGTTATTAGCTAAACTATAAACTCAGATATTAGCTAAATAGAAATCTTGATAAATATTTGTTGATGGCTAACTTAACTCTCCTGTGCTAAATAATAGTGGTTTTGATTTATTTAAAATGTCTTATGTAGACACTACTCCATATAGATAATATAGATATCCTTTATTGTCTTTTTAATCCCTGTTTTACAGGTAATGAATCTCACAGTAAAAAGATTTAGTGGTTTTTTTTTTTTTTGACAGCTTTTAGAGTAAGTGAATTACTCAGATGCCCCCCCCCATTAACCTGTACACCTGGGGTATTGTACCCTTTCCATGATTGTGCAATTTAGTGGGTGTGTGCATATGTGAGTGTGCACACCTGGGCCTAGGAGAGATGGGCTAAAAGGAGAGCACAAGTTTGAGAAACAGTGCTGAGCGAGAATGCTAGATAGAGACCCTAGAAAAAAATCGTGACGATTCCTGGGGGACTGAGGAGCTTGCCTGCCTCCCAGTTCTGCTACCCCTGGCCCTGGTCTGCCTGGTGGGTCTATGTAACTGCTAAAAGCAATAAAAAAAAATCTACACAGATTGGTGAGCCTGATGTCTGTACTGCGCAGCAATAGAGCTTATAAATGGTGGCATTAAATTACAAACAGTGATCTGTCTTATTCTTGTCGTGAAATGTATTCAGTCATCCAGTAGTACTTACGGGATGTCTATATGTGTCAGACATTCACTGCTCAACAAGATGAATAGACTTCTTTTTCCCAAGTTGTGTACATGCCACTAAAGCACCAAAACAGAAAGCAAACAGGCAAATAAATTGTGGTACATTATGAAACAAATCCATGATCAAAATAGGAAATAACAAAGAGTTCAGAGATTCTCTTCTTGGATAGTGATCAAGACAAGCTTTTGCAAGTTCCACTAAAATAGATGAGAAATAACAACTGACCATTTGAAAAATAGAGGTACTTCAAGGGGAGGTAATAGTATTCAAGTTCAGTTTCAATCCACATTCTCAACTAAATGAAACAAGTTTGTTATTCCATATCCCACTTATGACTCCTGCTCACTCTTTTTAGCCTAACCCACGGCAAGGAAGAAAATACTTGAGCCCCAAGCAGCTGGGAAAGCCATTGCTCTATCCAGCGTCCACATCACCCCAGCTGGGAGGAAGCCATCTGGACATCTTCCAGGTGCAGGCTACTCTCCTTCTACCAACTTCCCTTCCATATCACTGTTCCATCTCCCAGGCCCCAAACCTGTGAACTCAGCCAAATCTGCTTGGCTTTGTCTCCCAGGTAAAAACTCTTCACCCTAGCATTCCCTGTACCATCAATAAGGAGGACACTTGCAGATTGGTCTGTGTGTGCAGGCACTGAGAACCCCAGAGGATTGATTCAAGCCTGGAAGGGTGCCAGGTCTTCATTAAACCCCTTGTAAACCCACACTGCAGTTCTACAGAGCCACATCTGCCGAGGAAGCCATCTGTGATTTGTATCGTTGTGCTCCAACAAAACGCCAGCAGTGTGAAAAACTCTCCCCTCTGCTCTGCAGAGAACTGGAAAAGTAACATTAGTAATCACTTCTGCAGGCTTCATAATGACATAATGGGCATAGACTTAAGTCTTAAACCATGGCTGACAATCCCTGCCAACAAGCTGGGTGGATCCAAGTTGTCCTAAGAAATGTAGGTCATCACTCATGCTCACCTCCCTAGGTAAGAGAATACAGATGGATTTTTACCTTGCAAAATAGAGAGGAAAACAGTAACTAACAATTAATGAGTGTCTGCTTAAGTATCAAACCATTTGCAACCATGACAAACTTACACAGCAGGCATTATTGTATTCATTGTACAGACGAGGAAACTGAGGTCATGTGTAGGGCCACTTAGCAACAGATCTTACCAACAGATAGGTGATATGGTTGAAAACCAAACCTGTATCTCACAAACTCTAACATTTGTGAACTTTCCACTGCCCCAGGAGAAGATGACCTGAGGATGACAAGCGCTTGGGAGCTTGTTTTGATATTTCTCACAGATAGTACATCTTCCACCTATAGTCACCTAGATCTAATTCAAACTGCTAGTTAAGAGGATCTAAACATGGGTCACTTAAGTCTATGAAACCCAGAGCTGGATATACTGAAAGCTCTCCTTCACTATTTCTCTTTCCTTCCCCAAGCCCTGCCAAAACATAAAAGATACAGCCTGGTCTTGATGCCTGTGTTCACATCTCAGAATGGAAACATCCAGCCCCGCACGGTGGCTCGTGCTTGTAAGCTTCAGCCTATGAAGCGGCCGGAGCTAGGGATCACGGTTCGAGTACTGCCTGGGGCCCGTAGTGAGACCTAGTTCCAAAAAAAAAATAGCTGGGCGTGGTGGTGCACGCCTGTAATCCCAGCTACCTGGGAAGCTGAGGCTGGGGATTGCTTGAGTCTGTGGTACCCTGGGCAACGAGAGCCTGCGGTTCCATGGGCAAAAATAGCGAGACCTAGTCTCAAAAAAAAAAAAAAAAAAAAAAAGAATGGAAACATCCAGCCAGGGTCCTTTTCACAAAGAGTGCCCTCCAAAAGCCATACTCCACTGTGTTTCTACTCAGGACCTTGGTGGTCTCATGCAGACTTAAAGCTCACTTACATTTGCTTCTGGAAGTGCAGGCATGTCATGTTGCAGGCACACCTTGCGGCTTCACAAGACAAAAGAACAGTTCCTCATGGGGGGATAGCAACAAGCTAAGGATCGAATCTTAACTTTGATGCCTAGTCATCATATGACTCAGACAAATGTTTTCATTTCTGAGCATCTTTTAGTCGGAAATGGGTCTAATCAAACCTCCCATAGAGGAATAGAGAAGACAGTAAGTCATAGGCAGGCACATGAGGAGGTGTTGATAAAAGCTAATTTGCTTTCCTGACCTTTCAAATCTCCTATTCCACTAAGATTTCAAAAATAGATCTGAAGAAATTATTACTTTGGAAAAAAAACTAACAACTTAAAACTTTTAGACAAAAAAGTTGATTGTCTTCTCTGGGAAGGATAGTTGTTGTTTTTTTTTTTTATTGTTGTTGTTTGTTTTTTACAGAGGCAAATTTACTTAAAAAAGAGGAAGTAATGAATCAGAAATAAAAGAAAGGAAAGCACAACTCCCTGGCAACGCAGTCAGGGCGGGGTAAGTAAAGATTCAGAAAGGATAGTTTTTGATATTTGATATTGTTAGATTATCCGAGTCTAACTCTCGGCAGATTTCCTCTTCCACCATATAAACACACCTAGAAATATAATTCCCTGATCTACATCCTGTTGACGCCAAAGAGCACCTGCGCAAGAAGCACCGACTCCTGTTTAAACTGCTGGTTATACTCAGATTTCTTCCATAGACTGCCAGGGCAGCCAAAGGCTCAACTCCTTTGAAAAGAGGGATGGGGGAAGGGAAAGTGCTGACCAGAAAGGAAAAGTGCTAATGGGGGAGAATTTTAGAGATTCCTGAAATGTAACCATTAAGTACACACCCACAGTGTAGCCTTTATGGAAAGAGTACTGTTGGATTTCTGACACTATCACTTGAGAAATTGGTCATTACCTGTGAATTTTAGTTTTGTGGGCTCTGAAGTAAAGCCTGGAGATGATAATAACTGACAGGATGGTGAAGGGGATTCCAGATCAAACCCTCATAGCTACCAGTCTTAGGGTCTTAGAGAAAGCAGGTCCTTAAGAAATGGCTATTTGATTGCTTACAAAACACTTATGATCCACAACAAGCCCATAAGGTAAGAATCACTGTTGCCATGATGATGAGGATATGGAGGTTCAGAAAAATAGCACATGCTCAAGATCTCACAGTCCTGGCTTGTTCTGAGAGGATCTGCACACAGATTTATTTGGCTGCAAACCCTGTTTTCCTTCCAGCTCACACACACTGCTGCCACGTCTGCTCCCCGGGATGCAGAGAAGTGAAGGAGGTTTTAAGCGCCTTTCGTCTCCATCTGACTTGCTTCCTCTCCTCTGGCTTATGTGTCCGTCTCTGTAGTCCTGGCTAAAGTCTCTACTAAGCTGCCAACCTCCCCCTACCCCACCACGACCTGGCCGCCAACTGAGGCTACCACAGGGCCAAAAAGGCATTTGAGAAACCACATCCCCGTCTCTCCCCACCCAGAGACTTTGAAGTGAGCCCGTCATCTGACCAGTACCTACTCAGGATACAAACTCCAGACTCCTTTCCTACCTGCACCCCTGGGGCCCCCTGGCTCAGTGCAGACACAAGATGAGTCTGCCCTGTTTTCAATTTCTATGCAACCTGAATTTACAAAGCACCTACTCTGCACCAGATACTAGGTTTGGCTCTGGAGAGAAATGAGTAAAACATAGGCTCTGCCTTCAAAAAGCCCATAGAATGTGACAGAATCCAATTTGTTGTTTCATAAATAGTTGCTGAGCATATGTCTATGCCAGAGCCTGTGCTGGGCACAAGGGAGCACTAGGATAAATAAGATTCATGCTCCCCACCCCCACCCCAGCCCCAAGCGTTTACAGTCAAAGGAGCGTCCTGACTAGCATATAATGCCTGCAAGATATCCAGACTGACTGTAGCTCCAATGCGTGCTTTCCGCTCATTCCCTCCGCTTCTCAAAATAAAATCACCTCTGGACATAGATACTTGAAAAGACAGAGAAGTTCCACTATCCAAACCCATCATAATGGTGAGGACTTAAGACTCTGGATCTGTTTTTTGTCTCTAAGTTGTTGATTTCTTGGCAGATTGGTGGCAGATCTGTTGTTCTTTTTATTACCTCACATTGAAATGTTATATGTAGATTTTCCAAAGCACATTCCCTCCATTATCTCATCTGGGCATCAACCTCCATGTCCCAAGTAGAGCAGGGCTTTTCATTGAGGTTCCAAATCCAAGTAAAGGAAAGAAAACTAGCCAGAGCTTAAGCCCATGGATGTCACTTAATCGCAGAACATTCTAGAAAGGAGCTAATTAGTCCGCTATCCTCTTCTGCTCTGTGAGGAAATTGAGACTAGGAGCACCTTTCCCAAGGGAAAGCCTGGATTTGAACCTAAGTTTTAGAGTAGCCAGGTCGGTCCTCAAAACAGACCAGTGCTCTGGTCTCTGCATTGGCACAGCCTGGTCTGCCTGGTGCAGACTCAGAAGTGGCCTGGTCAGAGCTCAGTACAAGCTGTCCTTGATTGTGTGACTTGGGGAGGATCCACAAACCCACAAACCTCTCTGGGCCTCAGTCTCTCATTTACCATGATGCTAACCTCCACTGCCTATACCACAGAGCACTTAAGATTCTGTCAAGATGTGAAATAAATGGGAGGAGGCCTTGGAGAAGTCACTAGTCCATAGCATTGTCCTTCAGAAAGGTTCTGACGGACACATGACACATGACTATGGAATCAGAAGCCTAGGAGACAAAAAGCAGACAGGCTACCATCCCCAACTTAGGGTCTGCTCTGGAAACAGGGCCTGCCATTCAAGGGGTGCAAGCCAGGCCCATGGTCCACAAAGCCAGACCCCCATCCTGGTGATTTATCTGCCTTTGCTTCTTCAGCCAGGCCCACCATGCAGACACAGAGGAGGGGCCGTCCATGAAACAGACGGGTCTGGTCACAGGGTGATGGCGTCCATGCCAAAAACCCACTTTGTTTTAATGAATGACACCAAACACTGAGGCCATAAACTCTTCAGATTGCTGTGTCTGGCAGTAATTACATGCCTCCCATTAATAAATCCTATTTCTGAATGGTTTACTGCACCCCTTTCTTCAAACATTGCAGGCTGAAACCTGTCAGAGAAAGCCGGAGGCAGACATGAAACAAGAAAGCAAATAAAGTGGGGCAGCTTTGTGGGTATGAAATGACAGCAGCCCCCGGCAGGGAAAGCAGAGGCTGAGCTCTGCACCCCACTTCCAGGGTAGTGGGAAGATGTGTGATGCTCAGCCCTTGAGTCAGCGAATCAATCACCAACTTCCACGGACCTTAATCCCTAACATCTCTGAAGCTTTCCTCACTGCCTTGGTGCAGGGTTCAGCAGTCTCACCTGGAGCAAGTGACAGTCAACCCATCCTCCATCTGATGGTGGAGCCATCTCCCCAGCACACTGATGTGAGTAGTTAGGCAACTTTCTTGAAACTGCAGGGGCCCACATCACTGCAGGATGTAATCCAGACTGCTCCTAAGGCTCCCCAACAGCCGTAGGAGTCTGCAACCTGCTGCTGTCACTGGGCCCCGCAGCACACACTGAAGGGCAACCAAGTATGGATCACAGAAAGGATGGTCAAGTGCTGGCAATGAGCCCATGAGCTCTATGGCCTGGCTCATTGGACTGAGGATGATCCAATCAGACTTGCAGTTGGGGGACCCTGAAAGAGAATATAAAGCAGGGCAGGCACCAGCTGGGAACATACTCTGCTACTAACTCAGTTCCTGAGACACTTGTTCCTGAAAGACTGTCCCAGAGTTTCTATTCCTAACCTCCAAAGAAAGAAGAAGGAAGCATCTAACCACCAACCTCCAAAGAAAGAGAAGCTGAAAGCGTCACAGAAAAGCCAAAGAGCTTTGCATAGGCTATGGGCTACTGCTTTCCAGCCCTGCCTCTTATGTTGCCTGAAAGGAGGACCAAGTCCCAGGCCTGGTGTCTCAAAAGATTTTTGTTGTTGGCATGTCAATAACTCACAGAGGACACTGTCATTGTCCTGCTACAGCATGCCTAGTGCTGTTTCACCACTTGCCCAAACTCATCAGAAATTGCTCTTCACACTGTATTCCAATGAGGAATGTGGCTCCAGCCAGCCACAGTACTGTCTGGGACCTGCACAGGGCCCCACCCAGAGACACCGACTCAGATCCTTTAGGATGAGGTCCAATGTGTTAGCGGTTATTTATAAAAGCACTCCAGATTACATTAAGGCATCTATAGCTTGAAAAACTTTTCTTTAACCCCCTTTTTCTAAAATTTTAATGCAGGTACAAACTACCTGGGGATCTTGTTAAAAGATAGATTCTGGAAGTTAATCTGGAAAGGATTTCAAAATTCTGAAGTTTACTGTATTCACAGGTGAGCCAATGTGGCTCGTATGCATGCACATGGTGCAGCAAAGTTCTGAACAATGGTGAAGCTGAGATTTCCCAAACAGACCTGCCACTCTTTGCTTTGTGCCTTTGCTGTGCCCTCTGTCATCCTAGTTTTTTTTTCTCCTTTGCCCATCAAATGAGCTGACTCATTTCTCAAAACTCAACATAAAGAGTTCATATACTCAGAATGCAACTTTAATCAATCCTCTTTCCATGGGGGAAAGCCTACATTTTCCTGTGCTCCCACATGCCTGCGTGCGCATGCATATGCACATAAACACACGACATGAGAGCATGGCTCACACTATTTCTTTGTATCTGTCTAGCACTGATCACTCTATACCCTCAGTCTGTCTTTCCCATCAACCAGGAATACTTTAGAAACAGGACTTCTTGCATATCTGTGACCACAGCCCTAGTACAGTGCCTGGTATGTAGAAGAGTGAGGAACAGCAAGTAAAGGAATGAGGGTTTAGCAACCTCCCCTATGTAAAGAGGTAAAGGAGGAAACAACGTATTTGGGGCCATTGGCTGCTTACTGCTCTAATCACTGTGGGTCCTGTACTAACTGCCAGGTTCTTTTTAAATCAGGCAATAGCAAAATGTTTTTCTAAACCAAACCAAAGACCTAATCCTAAAAGGCATAAACCAGAAATCTGGTGTTCCTGAATCAGGAACCCCAGAGAAAGATTCCACACAGATACACATTGCACAGGGTAAGTTACCACAAATATTTACCAGATGCTAATAATATAATAAACACTGAACAAGTAGGGATTTTAGATGAATTGGCATCTTCCCTGTTCGCAAAATATATATCCAGCAAGTATAGAAACAGACAATGAAGAGAAAAGAAAGCTGTAACTGATATGCTCAGAACATGGAGCAGGTGCTTTCCATTTTGCCAGGAGGGATAGAGACAATATTAAAAAGATGATATTTGATCTGAGTCTTGAAGAGTGATTTCATTTTTTAGAAGGAAGATAAGAAAAGAATTTCTAGCAGCAGGAAGAGTATGGGCAAAAGCACAGAGGCTAGGAGGAACATAGGGAGCTTCAAAGATCTACACAGATAGGGTAAGGGGGTTGGGGGGGAGATTGATGCTAGGAAATTGGGCAAAGATTGCTTGAACACCTACTGTGTGCTGGCTCTGAGGCAGGCACTGGGGTTGTAGATTACTGTAAACAAGAGACAAGGTTCTGCTCTCCTGGACTTTACAGTTTGGCAAGAGTGGTAGGGAGCACAAATTCAAACAAATGAATAAAATATTTACACATTGTAATGTACAGTTAGCTGAATCAGAGAGAGTGATAGCTTTAATTTTATATGGAACAGTTAGGGAAGGGGTATCTAAGGAGGTGAACTTAAATCAGTCAGAAGAGGAGGAAAGGTAACAGAGAGAAGTCTAAACACAGCGAAAAGTTGAGGAGGCAAAGCCTCCACCAAGGCTGGAAGGAACTTGATGACACCCAAGAACCCGAAATAGTTAAAACTAGTGACACAGCACTTTTCCTTAAAAGTAAAAGCAAAAACAAAAAGAAAATATCCACCAGTATTCCCTGAATCCCTTTACCCACCAACCCCAACCCCACTTCCTTTCCCCTTTAGCATCATCAGTTTGTCATCAGCATCCACTTGTTTGTTTTTATTTTGCTTTTTGTTTTTATATGTCAGTTCATCCACTTTGTTTCCTCGTATGATCATGTATATAAAATTGCCCACAGCTATCTTTCTGGCTAACAATCTGACCAGAAGGGGTTGGAAAGGTAAACGTCATGCCTCTAGGAACCTTTGGGGACGGATCTTGAGCAGGAGTATTTTCTTTTTCCTTTCATTTTTCCAGAAAGGTAACTTTAGTTCCTTTGTAGAAAATGGATTGGAAGGAGATGGAAGGCAGATCCTCCCTGGGGGCTATGTAATGTCCTGTTGAGAAAAAAGTAAAAGGAGGACTAGGACTAACATGGCGGCAATGAGGTGAGAGAGAGCAGCCCAGAGAATGTCTGTCTCCATAGGAAAACTTGACACTAGAAGTTCCTGAGCAACAACTTCCTTAAAGCAAATATACAGCAAGTCCTCTCAGAAGGTATCCTTTGAAAAGGCTACCTTTTCTCTTGGCAACACGCCTCCCTGAATCCTGGCTTGGGGAATCAGCCATTTGGCTCAATGCATAAGGAAATTCTACAGTCCCATATTTCAGAACAACATATGTACTTAGGCTGGCAGGTACTGAAAAAGGCAAAGGTAACATGTATTTTCCATCTTGCTGCTATTTGGGCTATCCTGCCAACCAAATCTCTTATCAGTCTGAACTCCTAAGAAAATGGGCTCTGAGGAACACTGGGACAGAGGGTGGCCCCACAAAGAGAATGGCACATTACATACTGCTTCCTCCTCTTAAACCTGCTAGAACTTCTATCCTATAAAATACACATTGTGGTATATAGCAGCAGTTCAGGAAGGGGAGTTGAGGCTTTTCAGACCTTTCAACAAATCCTACTCTTCGATCGCCAAGATCTCCACGGATAATTTAATCCAACCCCTTTCAACAAATGGGCAGACTATGATCCAGAGAAGGAATAGAGATTTATCTTAAGTTATGAAGCTATTTTTAGCCAAATTAGACTTTAGTGTTGGTCCTCTGGTTCTCCAGTCTGGGCCCATCTCCATGACTCCATGCACCTCAGAGAAGGGAATAATTGAGAATTTACTGCAAGCAGGACTCTAATTCTCCATACTGTTAAGAAGGAATATTATTTTAATTAAAACATGAATGCATGCAGTATAATCAGGAGTCCTTGAGTGATTCAGAATCTTGAAACTGGTCTCCATGATACACTGAACACCAAGAACAAGGGAACTGAGTCTTGTTCATCTCTCTGTATCCAGTCAGGAAACTGGGCTGAAAGAGTAATTTTTTGGTGAATGAAGTATCTTCTGGACTATTTACCAGTATAAAAGGGGGTGTCTGGTGCAGATAAATCTAGTAACTCTGCTTTCAGATTGCATCTCTGAATGGTGACACTGTGGGTAGAGGGTGTCAACAATGATTTTTTTCCCCTTACTGGTCAACTGTCTTTTCAGGTGGTCTTTATTAAGCCATTAATCTTTCAGCTTTGACAGTCACTGTGACCCATGGCAGCTCAGGAAAGGAATCTTTCTTAATTACCAGACCTTTCTTGCTCCCTGGAGATTCCTGAGTACTACACCAGGTGGAGCTGATGGATGTGTCATCTGATTCTACCAGCAAGAGAAATGTCTTATTTGTTCAAACCTGAGGGCCTTACACTCCCAGCATAGTTAGAGCTGAGGCCCTGGAAAACCACCCATGCTTTATGTCTCCAGGAAAAGACCTCTTTGCTCTAGCATGTGGAATACCACTAAGACATGGAGCTCGGATTCCCATCTCTGCCCCTTACTGTGAAGTAAAATTTGATCACTGGACAAGATCACTTGACACCCCGAGCTTTGATTTCCTTACCTGCACTAGGACTCCCTCACCTGTGCCACTGTGAAATGGTGAACTCAGGTAATCAGTCTTCAGATAGTCTTTTCTGTCTATACTCATTTTCTTGATGATTATACACATGACTTTAAATTCTATGTGTTTCTATGTATATGCCAAAACTCTCAAATATTTATCTAACCCATACCTCTCCTCAGAAACCTAGACTTAAATATTTAACTACATACCTAGCAATTCAAGTGGACCATGTAATGGACATCTCAAGGTTAATATACCCCAAACTACCTCTCCTTTCCTGCTCTGCCCTGCTCCCCCATCTTAGTACATGGGAACTCCATTTTGTGTTAGTCAGGTCTAAAACCTGGAATTCATATTGTATTTTCACATCTCACTTTCAGTCAGTCACTACGCATGCATCTGCAAAAACTAACTGCTCTCCTTTCTTTAACCCACTTCTTCTTACCACATACCCCATTCCATGGAGGCCCAAGTTCCTATTACCACTGGCTTGGATTATTGCAACTGTCACCTCACAGGTCTCCCACCTCCTACCCTTGTTCCTTAGAGACTTTTGTTACTCAACAGCCACAGTGATTCTTTATACAAGCAGGTCACGTGCCATTTCTCTGTTGAAATCCTTCAATGATTTCTATTTCACTCAGTAGAAGCTAAAATCCTCATAGTGTCTTATGGGGTTCTAAATGATATTTCTTTCTTTCCCAGAAGAACAGATGATGCTTTTCTCACCTCTTCTCCCACTTGACCCCTCTCATGCCAGCCTTCTCCAATGTACCACCCTTCTTATTGTTCTGTTTCCACCTCAGAGCCTTCCTGGTGCTTTCCCTGCTCCTGGGATGTGCCTCCCTGGTGATCTACCTGATTCATTCTGTAATTTTTTTTCCTATTCTCTGCTCTGATGACACAATATCAGTCAGAGAGGACTTTCTTTGTCTTCTCCATCATTATCTTCCATATTCCCACTTTATTCTCCCTCATAATCTTACTCTACCTAAAATATTCATTCATTTGCTTCAATTTCCATGTGAGTTCTGTGAGCAGGAACTTACTGTGTTCAACACTATTTCCCAATGTCAGGATAGTACACTTGGCACAGAGGAGGAGGTGCTTTATAAATATTGATTGGATTGATAAATGAGTCAATTTGTAAAGAAGAGGTAATAGCTTACCTAAGGAGGATGGTACATGAAGGTGTAGGTAAATGATCCTCATATCATGTATAGGTTTTCCTTTTTTCGGTACTTCCAGCGTGGCTGCAGGTCATGGTCAGTGATAGTGAAAGCTTCATCCCAGTCTCTTACATAACAGTTAGCATCACTTCAGTGTGTCAGCTCCAGTACTAAGTATTTTATCTTCTTTATGTTATTTAACTTCATATCAAACCTAGCAAATATATCTGTTTATTTGTTATTCCTAACTTTGTAATAATAAGGACTGTGGTTTGGAGAGCTATTTTAAATGTGTAAAAAAGAGCTAGTCAAACAGGTGGGAAGTAATTCAAGTGTGCTGAATCTTCCATCCAACCTTCTGCCTCTGTCTAGGAATTGAGGACCTGGTGGTTAACTGAATCTCACTAGAACCCAGCCATTCCTACAGAGCAGATTTTAAGAGACTAAGAAGATATGAAAAGACTATAAGAATAAAATGCTTAATATATTAAAATAAAATAGAATAAAAAGCTTTCATAAATTTGGCCTTTGGACACATCTACCATTGAAATTTTTATTTTATCTTAGAAGTCATAAGGTCAGCCTGGCATGAACCCATCCAACATTTCCATGAATAAACACTACTTGAGTTGCACCAATGTGATGATGTGCATAAGTGCATAGGTTCGTCCAACGTGTCTGCTTCCAGATCAAGTCAAGTAGTCCCTTCAGCCAAAAGGATATAGCATAAAATAGAATCAGGGAAAAAAAGTGAAATACTTAGAGTTAACTGCCTCTCTGGCTTTAGACTTACAGATACGGGATTCCACTCGTACCTTAAAAATATGACTCCAGGTCTCGGAACTCTTGAGCAATTCTGCAAGTACAAGCAGTTAAAAGATCAAAGGTTTTAGGTAATTAGAGAGTGTGAAAGAGGAGCTAGAGAACTTTGTTAGGAGAAAAAAACTCAATAATTGCTATTATATGGCGATAGATTGGTGTGTGTATATATATTTTTTGTTCGTTTGTTTTAGTATATTTTTTTTAAAAAAGAGCTTCAGTAAGCATATACAAAAAGCACTAGAAGATATGTGTAGGGTAAGAGAGTTGGTCAAGCTTTTCTTCCATTATTCTGTACAACCAGCACCTGGACTATTGAGTCTTCCCCATGATTGTGTGATCCAATGTCTAGGTGTGCATGTATAAGTATACACACCTAGACCTAGGAGACAGGGGATAAAGGGGCATGGAGCACATGAGCTTGAAAGAACACCAGAGAATACAAGAGTTCAGAGAAAGAGCATAAAGATTCTTGAGGGTCTGGGGGGAGAGCCTGCCCCCAACATCCCCTCACTCCCACCACCATCGCCAGTCCCACTCTAACTCTGGCCCTGGCCCTACCCTGCATATTATATCTAGGGACTGCTAGAACCTATTCAGATTAATGGGCTTACTTCCTGCTCTTAGAATTGATGATGAGGATGGGATGGTTCAATGCAGACAGAGAAGGCACAGATGGTGACATAAGATGGCAGGACGGTTCAACACAGACAATATGTCTCTTGTGGTGGGGACATGGGTGTTTTTTATCTCATTTGTCATCTTTATTTTTCCGCATATTTTATTTAGAGAAAAATAAGATATTAACCAGAAGATAGTAAGCCTCACCATATCCTACACAACATTGAAACAGGTTCCAAATATTCCACTTGTAACCAGAGTTTCCACTGTGTTCATGGACCAGGACACCACCTCTCTCCTCGTTTAGGGGGCTGAAAAGCTCCCACTTCCTCAACTTTACCTCTCTCCTCACTCCATCATATACTTCTCTCATCCCAACATGCATATTTTTGCCCTAAAAAGATTGACTTCCCACATAAACATCATTAAAGAATCTCAAACATCCCATACATGGGGAAATGATCAGCTCCATTTATAAGTAAAGAGAGACAATTTAAAGTAAAGTAGTTGTCCATGTTTTCTATAATAAGCTTTCCAATAAGAATAGTAATAATAAAGCCCAATGTCATCAAGGGTGCTGTGAAATTGATAGCCCTCCTACATTGTTGAGGACACTGTGAATCTATTCAATCCTGTGGGAAAAGGAGCAATATGAGTTAAGATCCATGACATTGGCCTTTCTATGTCAGGAAATGAGTCTTTAAAACATAAGAGGAGGTGCTGTCAGAGACCTTATGTCCCAAGATGTTCATATTAGCAGAAGAAATACAGCTCTGATATATTCACTCAGGAAAATATTAAGCCACCATTTAAAACTATCATCATGAAGATAAGCAGTAACATGCTTATAATATCTTTAAACGTACACCACTATTACATGAAATGTAAGTTGTGAATGAAATGGTCTGAAACATCCTAAAAGGAAACATAGCAACATACTCATGTTGGATATGAAACAGCAGTAAAGAATTTTCTATAACATATTTGTGCTTAAAGATTTTTTTTAACCCATGCTAAATTAAATTGCAAAGAAGACATGCCTTCTTTGTTCTTTAACTTCTCTGTGTCTCACTCTCCTTACCTCCAAATAGAGTTATGAACAATTTTCACTTTAGGTGTGTTGTGAGAACTGATAAATAAATGAACTAAGTCTAAAGTGCTTAGAACACTACCTGATATACAGCAAGTATTCAGTGTTAGTTGTTTTGTAATTTGTCCCTGCCTTTCTTCTCCATTTTCCTCCCATTACATTATTCTAGGGGATTTCTCTTCTCACTTAAGTCCTTTGAGCAACCCCCTATTCTGTCTGCCTGGGTTACCTATCCTGATCACAATTTTCTAAAAACAAAGGAGCAGATAAAAGCAGACAAAAGAACTGCTTGTTCACATGCTTTCTCACAAATCTTCACTAGCTTTCCGCTCAGGTGAACTCTTGTCTAACTCTGATATTCTTGACCAGCTGTAAACTTCCTTATAGATCTTGCACCACAAACCCACTAAACAACCCTTTCTACTTTTGAAGGATAAACACTAATTTATCCTGCATACCTGAGACAAGCCAGGAACAGACTATGTTCTGCTTACTTGAACAGCTATACTTGCAACCATCTTCCAGAACTTTACAGAAGAGGAAACAAACTGAGATAAGTGACTTGCCCAAAGTCACACAGGTAGAAAATTAATAGATTTGAGGTTTGAACTCCTCCCTATCACACCAACTCTGTATCTCCTTCCTCCCCACATGCCAGCCTCTGAATACACCTTCTAGTTCAGTCTCTAAAATCACTATTTTACAAGTACACCCCAAACTTAGCAGTATCTGGTACATAAAAGAAATTAAATAGTGTTTATTGGATAAGCAAATTAACTATAATACTTGAAGGTTCACTTTAACACATGGTTTAGAAAAAAAAGAAAATATTTTAAAAAATCAAGAAAAGCTAAAACTACAAACTGACAGCAGAACTAAAGCATAAAGCAAGGGAAGAGGAGGGAGGGTGATATCCAGGGAGGGATGAGCACAAGATGATGGTTCATGGGTTACATGGTGGTGAGAGAACCTCAGGGTATACATGATGTAAAAAAAAAAAAAATTGTATGTGCAATCAATAAAATATATATAACAAATATATATAGTAAATATACATACACATGGTCTAAATATGTGGAGGGGAGAGGAAGGGTGCATCCAGAGAGGAAAACGCCACTTCAGCCTCTCCAAGAAAGGATTCCTGATAGAAGAATGAACAACCATCCTCCCTGTTTTCTGAGAGGATCCAGGCCAGGTTTTCTCTGAGACTCTGACCTTTCTTAAGCAGTGTTTAATTATTTCTCTGTGAGTCTGTACCCCAGCTGGATAGAGTTAATAAACTTGCCAGGTCTTTATCTTAACCAGGAGTCTTAGGATCAAATTCTCCCCTCATTAAAGGCCCAGAAATCTCCCTGACAGCAGTGGGGGTTCTGCAGTCAGCCCAGATGAGGAATTGGTTTCTTGGTGAATTCTTTCAAGGACACAAGCCTTTAAAGGTGGGACAGTTTTCAGGAGAGGGAAGGGAGAGGAGAAGAAAGAGGGACGAGCAGAAGGAAGAAAGGGACAGGGAAGGACTTTTGTTAGAATTGAGGACACAGGTCAAGCAGGAAGGAATTTCCCAAAACTGCTATGATCTGGAGATAGGTGGGAGCCAGAGCTGGACCTTCTCACTCCAGTATCTTATACCTGCTGGGCCTCCCTGGAGAGTAAGCATTATCTGAAAGAAGACTGAAGAAATTGAGCTCCCC
Source organism: Uropsilus gracilis (assembly GCA_004024945.1). Taxonomy (NCBI): domain Eukaryota; kingdom Metazoa; phylum Chordata; class Mammalia; order Eulipotyphla; family Talpidae; genus Uropsilus; species Uropsilus gracilis. The sequence goes on along the minus strand of PVHY01001568.1, from coordinate 45,102 downwards.
AGTAGTAAACACTGAAGCCCAGTTTCCTCCCTCACGCCCTCTGCCCATGAACTACACAGACTTCTCCAAATAAACATTCCAAATGTGGCTTCACCAGGAAGAATTTTCATTTCTATTTCTAAATCTTACAACAACCAAACAAGATAGATATGAAGTTCAACAGTTCTTTCTTTTCAAGATGATACCAGGTAGACGTATATATTTATTAAAAAGTGACTAATATAGAGAGAAATGTAAACATACATAAATGTATACATGTCTACTTTTCTGCACCAGTTTTCAGTTTATACTTATGTGTATGTCCCTGTAGGTCACAGCATAAAACCATGAGAACTAAGTTGGAATCCTGTCTCTATCTTGCACTATTTAGGTGACATTTAGTAAGTTCCTTAGTGTTCTTTGCAGTTTCATTTCTTCATCCATCAGATAGAAATCATAGTAAAGCAAGTCTCAGGTTGTGAGAATTAAATGGGAAAATACATAAGTCAGTCAAAAAGACAAACACCGTATGCTTTCACTTACACAAGGTTCTGGAGGCACCAAATTCACAGAAACAGAGTAGAGGTGATTGCCAGGGTTGAAGAAGAGGGAAAAGTGAAAATTGTTTAATGAGGGTATAGTATTCAGTTTTGCAAGGTGGAAAAGTTTTGGAGATGGGTTACTTGACAATGTGCTCATGTTTAATAGCGTGGAAAGTGTGTGCTCGGAAATGGTTAAAGGGGTAAATTTTTATTTTTGTTTTCACAAAAATGTAAAAACAAATGCAAATTGGAGGATACACATGAAAGGATCCTGTGTATTGTCACACACCTACTGTGGTCGATTTTATCATAGGAACGCAAGCGAATACACCTAAGGGATGTGCTGGGCTACTTCAGAGTAGCATGTACAAGAGATTCAAACCCACTGGAACCCTGTTGTAACAAAGTTTGATAAGCAGTAGATTAACAATCCATATTACCTCATTCACTTGATAAACCCAAGAAGTTCCATGCTGTTAGGTAGGGGAAAGATGGCACAGGGAGAAAGTGGGAAAAGCATTAATTAATCTCTCAATATTTGAAGCTAATTCTTTATTTTTCAAAACAGCCCACTTGTTAGTGAGTCTGTCTGTGTTTGCACCTAACTACCATTTATACAACATCTTCTGAATGCCAAATGTGTCAAATACTTCATCCCACAAAACATGCCAACTCACCTGTCACCATGTAAGATAGCAATTGAACTCATTAAACAGATGGGACAACCAAGGCTCAAATAGTCAAGTAATTTACCCATAGTCACTTAACACAGCTTTATTTGAAACTCAAATTTCTGAAACCAAGAAGTCCATTTTTTATTGCCACCACAAACCTAGTCTTTGTTTATGATCCTAACCCAGCATTGTACTAAAAAGTATGTGTGAAGGTTGGGTGATTACCTTTACTTAGAACTAGAGGAAGATGTCACAAGCTAGAGCAGGAATTTTATGTGTCCTGGTGCATACCAAGTGGTCAACTAGGCTTCTCCACATGCTATTTACAACTTGTGGGGCTCTGTGGGATTGTCCACTGGAGGAACATGCCAATTTGATGGGGTATAGGCACAAAACAAACTACATGTGACTAGAATTCAGAGTTAAGAAGGAACCCTGGGAATGGCAGTGAAAATAAAGCATACAATCAGGGTCAAAGGGCAAGGCTACTCCAGAAATTAAGGCAAAGCAATGAACTTGAAAACAGTGTCATCCAGAAGTAGTATGGAAGAGTTGGAGGGGGAAATTGGGGATAAGTTGAGCACAAAAAACTAAGATGATGGTACATGGGGTGACCGGGTGGTGGGAGAACCCTGGGCTGACAATGTAATTGATTGATTGATTAATTAATTAATTAATTAATTGATCAATTGATTGATTATGGGTCTTACTGCATGACTCAGGACCCTCACAAGAAAAAAGTAGGGCGCTTCCCCTTAAACCAATACCAGGGGCATGGTTGGATTTATAGAGGCCACAGGGGAGAAGCTAGTATGTATCTAAAATGTGCTTTTAATTTTGAAGGGAGATACAAGCACCAACCTAGGAACCAGAGCTCAGAAATTATAACCCTGTTTATAAACTCAGGGTTAAGGACAGAACAAGCCAAGAGCACTTTTCATCTTAAATTATCAGTCCCTCATCAACCTTATAAGGGAGATAAAATTTAGGTCTTCCCTCTCCACCTTCCTGGGAGTCTATTTATGAGAAAAAGAGCCTTAAGTGGTTTTTGAAAAACTAAAGAGTTAAGTGAGCTTTGCTTTGATCAGAGGACATTTTGCACCATGGAATGCTAAAAAGCGAAGAACCACCAATTGAATGAGGACAGTATGGAGAGTGTAGGGTAAGTGCTCTCATCACCTTCCTCTGGTGATTTCAATTTTAAGATGGTCATGCTGGAAGAATTACACTCTTATCTGTGCTCCTCATTCACACTCTGCATGCTAATCATAAGGTGACCACAAGAAAGGCATTCTGCCAAACCCAAATATTTTGATATTGTCAGTTTCCCTGGTTGCCTATTGGTGACAGCAAGAGAGCACAGCCTACAGTCATCCCTGGATTGGAGTGTCCCCTTGTCTTGGGAGAAAGAGTACCATAAGAATAGGGCTGAGACCTGGAATACTGCCTTTCAGTTTGCACAAGTCTAGTATCTTGTGTGTGTTGGGCGGGGGGAAGGGCGGTGGAATTGGAAGGGTAGTGTGCACTGGTGAATGAGCAATTGAAAGTTCTGAAATGTCCCTTTCCAGCTTCATGAGATGCCACTCCATCCCCACTCACTGGGCACACACTAGGCTGCAGCTACACTGTCCTTTCTGTTCCTTGAACATGCCAAAGTCATTCTGACCTCAAGACCTTACCACTACTTGGGTAAGTGAGTTGTCAGGGATTTTTACAACTTTCTGTCATTAGTCACTATTACCAGCACCTGTGATATTGCTTCCCCCTCACAACTGTATGCTGAGCCCAGTGAATATGTGCATGTGTGAGTGAGTACACCCGGGCCTAAAAGGAGAGTATAAAATGGTGGCATCACTCTGGGGGAGGAGTGCATGAGGAGTATGGAGAGGAGAAAGCACTAAGGAGACAATGCCAGAAAGAGAGCCCAGAGAAGGAGCATGAAGATTCCTGAGGGTTTGGCGGGGGGGGGGGGTACCTGCCTTCCAACATCCCCTCCCCTGCCAGCCTGCTTGCCATAAAATTGACTTCGTCTCTATGTGTGGTGTGCCTGTGTACTTACTTCCCTGAAATAGCATTAAAGCCTATAAAATCAACCAAGGGCGCTGGCATTCTTCTTTAACTGTTAGAACTGATAAAGAACCTACCCATACTGGGATAGTTGCAGTAGAGTTCCCTATGCCCTCCCTGTGGAATGGACTTCTCCATCTATTTACATGCTACCTCTTCCTCAGACAGGTCACAGATCAAATGTCATCTCCAAGAGCCTTACCCATACAACCTCAATCCAGTAGCCCCACTTCCCTGAGACAAGAGCTCCAAGATGCAATGCTAGACCTTCTTCTGTAGAGCAATGTAAAAGCTCCTTTAAGTCCTCTTTGATCTGATAAAATTAAGTAGAAGTGAATTTCCCAGTCACTTGTCAAAAAAGTACGGAAACTGCTTGTCTATGGTGACCACTCGCATTGGGTGCTACTGAGCTATAGCAGCAGCTTCAACTTTCCTAGATGTTCTTCCCAACCATGTAGGTCTCTCTTGGAGAAGGACTCAGGCTGCAAGAGGCTAATGAAAGAGGTTTGTGAGGAACTTTTGGCTAGCGCTTACTAGACCTTTTGTCTAAGACCAAGAACTTGATGATGAGTTGGTTGAAAGGATTCTTAGGTGGTTCCCTGAAGAGCATGTCATCAATAATCAGTGGCGGTGGCAATGGTGATGGTTGGTGACCCAGAATTCCTCCCACATACCCAGCCAGGGTGGAGAGCAAGAGAAGGGAGTTTCCTCATCTAAGTGCTTATCCTACATATTCGCTCAGTCAGTAAACATCCATGCTCAGTGGTGAAATCCCACCTCTGTCTGCACTCCCCCTACCAGGGGGTTTTCTATGCTAAGGGCCTTTTACCTGGGTGCAGGAGAAAGAGAGTTCATCAGGTTCCTCCAAAGAGCTAAGGGCTACAAGGAATAAGCATCAGACTGAATCAGAAGGCATGGGTCTGGATTCTAAATTAATCCCTTTTCACTGAGTGATCTTGGGCAAACCACATGATTCTCTCAGCTTCTGTTTCCTCATTTACGAAAGCAGGACTTCTTCCAAATTTGCGTGTAATTCAACTTCAATGAGCAACTTTGACATACATTGTTCAAGGAATAATGCATGGTATGGAATTCAGGTAACAATCCATTCTCACCAAGAAGAAAGGTCGCTGGAGAGGTGCTAAGTTACTTAGGTGAGTTGTGTTTCTGCTCTTAGTTTCAGGTGAGAGACTAGTGCTGGCTTATAAACAGCAGCAGCAGCAGTTTTACAAAAAGATTCCCACTGGATTACTTGTACTTAAAAAACTTCCTTGAGTTTTGGGGTTTTTTTGGTTGTTTTTTTTTTTTTTTTTTTTGAAAATGGTTTGATTTGCATATGTCTGCTTTGCCAGCAAATATTTAGGAGCTTATTCAACTTAAATATACAAAGTGAGTTATAAGTTGAGTGGGTTATTTACTTGTTAATGCAGTATTTATTGGTATGTGTATTCCTTACTATTTAGTTATATTTTTTACTTCTGTTTGATTTCACAGATGACCTTTTACCTCTTCCTCCATGTCCCCCACCCCCAGGTCTCCTGGGAACTTTAACTACTAGCTGACATTGAATTTCTCCAAGATGTTAAGCACAATGTCGTCAATTTTCATTTATTTTTCCTCATTCTGATGATACCCATGTGCATATCCCCATTTCACATACCAGGGCACCACCAGCAAAGAGGTTAAGTGACTTACCCAGGGTCACACGGTGTTGAAGCAAACGAATAGGTTATTTTCCATCCTAAGCCCTCTACCCACTGCATGGGACAGGAAAAAGCATCCAGCCTGTGTGGTGTCCTCTGCTTGTTCTGACAGAGAAATGCTTGTGAACTATCCCTCCCTGTAACCCCTTCCTTCTTGCCAATGCTCCAGACCCACACAGTCATCCACACAGCCTGCTCTGACTTCCCCTGAAGTCAGCCATGCCAGGGAAGTTCACTTGAAGCAGAGCAGCAGGACTTTCCACTTCACAGAGCTCCCCAGCGGTGCCAAGTTCTCCACTAGCCAGGCTCCTGGAGGTGGGCCCCGTTTGTTCCCGTTGCATAAGTGTTATTGCAGCCAGTTCCTGGAATTGGAAAAATGGCAAACCATTCACCTGGTTGTTTGGTTAGCTGCAAATGCAAGGCCCTTTCCAGGAGACCAGCTTGTGAAAAGTTTTATCTAGTAAGGCCCATTTCTTAAGTCAAAGTCGCTTTCTTTTCTTTTTCTTCAATAACCCAACACACACTTGCCTCTGAATACTCTCTTACCTCAGCAGCCTGTGCCCTCATTCATACCCTCCCTACCTCTGGCTGAAATCACTGAGGCCTCCTTGCTGGTCTCCAAGACTTCCTGCTTCCAGCTGGTCCAACTCAAGGCTAACCTTCACATTGGAGCCAGAAGGAGTTTTCTAAATGCCAATCCCACTCCATTAGTTCCAAGCATAATATCTTTAAATATGAAAGTGAAATGTATGTATGTATCTATGTATGTATGTATCTATTGTATGAATTGTTTGTGATGTGAATGTGTCATTGTTAAAATTTCAAATTAAATATTTTAAAATACATATTTAGATATTCCTCCCACCCTGAATTACTAATTTTTTTTTGTCTCTATCCCTAGAATGTTGTATGGTGGTCTACACATAGTAGTAATGAAGATATCTTTACTGAAATTCAATGAACTAATCCTTACCAGTTAATCAGAGTATGTGAAGAGTAATGAAAGATAGTATAACTAGACTGGATTGATGAAATTCCAACTGATACAGTTTAGTCAGTGTGTACAGCCCTATCCTGAATTTGATGTTGAATAGATAATTAGACTGTATATATTAGTTAATCTTAAACTAGAACTCTAGATTAGGATCCATATTTCCAAATCTTGTGTATACTAATAAAAGAAATGATTGTTCTTCACATTGTTTAGAGGCCCTTGAAAGAACCTGAGTAATGCATAGAAATTACTACAAGAAAAATTTCAGACCTAGCCCTTTTTTTCCCATCTAGTTGGAACACCAAAAGTATCCTTCTTGCAGTTTATATCTCAAGAGTCAAATATATGTGCTGTCACTACTAGAAACTTTTCCATTTGTGCATCTATTCATGGGCAATATGAGAAAAAGAATGAAATCATATCTATATACCGCATTGTGCACTGGTTGAGAAAAAATGGAAACAAGTGAAATAATTGAAGTTACCAATGCAAGAATATGAATCTGTCTCTCCTAGCAGAGTAGGTTCTTGAATTGGAGGGATTGTGTCTCATCCATCCTGCCTTTCTCAAAGTTTCTAGGATATGGTTTTGTTACAGAGAAGAATATCCATAAAAAAGGGAAGGTTCCATGGTTCCTGTCCCATCTAATATAGGGTGGAGCTGAAAAGTAAGATGAAGCAAGTGAGAAGAGGAATTGGCGATACTACTTGGAGAGGAGACTCAGGGAAGACTTAAGGAGGCACTTGGAGCAGAGAAACATGTGAAGATATTCCACTTACTTCTTAGTCTTTAACTTGTACCAGGGACTTGGGGACATGGAGCCGAGACTTATAGAGACATTTGGAATAGACATGAATGAGTAACCCATGGGAGGCTTACAATGGCAGCCTTTACCTTAATTAGTACTTTGATTTTGTTCCATTCACCCCAGACTTGCCTGGTCACTTCTGCCCCTTTCCTGTGGTTTCCCACCAGGAAGTGTCTTAGATTTTTGGCAAGTTTTTGATTCTTGGGGACCCTGTTTTGGTGAACAGTTTGGTTGGGCATTTACCCATAAAGGTATGGGTATTTTATTGGAAAACTATTTTCTCCCTATGCAAACTAATCCTAAAATTCTTTCACACTTAGAGAATGCTTTGTCTTTGTGTGGCTAGTAGAAGAGCCTATTTAGAATATGCAGGTTTGGGGGTCCCAGTGTATCCCTCATCCTACACATTAACAGTCTTTTGAGTTGAACAGGTGTGTAGTCATTGATTTCTAACAGGAATTGACATAAGATCTGGATGCATGGACACCACTACTTCTAGTAAGAGCATAATCAAGGTTATAGGTCTAACCGTAGACAACTACTCAGTTTGTTTCTGCTCAGCAAAGATGAGCTGTTAGGGGAAAGTAGCAGAAGTTCATTCTTCCAAGAGGCTTTCCAAGAAGAGAATTTTCTTCACTTCCTTGTTGAATTTATCCAAGTTTTGGATTTATACTACAGCTACTCTGGCCCCCAAATCTGGTTTTATCAGCCCCTCAAAGCTATCCCTTCTCTCCTGAATATTAGAACTGACTCCCTGGAAACCATGTTGTTTGTGCTCCTGAGCTATTGCACAGTGCTAGTGAGGAGGCCCCCCATCTTGGAGCAGGGGAGTCACGCATTGACCGGGTCATCATATTCTCTCCCTGTGGGCCACAGAATTTAGAATGTCATGGCACACACACTGGAAGTGGCCTGGTGAGCTTAGTTTTGGTGCAAGAAGAATTAGATGAATAAACTATCTAGTAGCACCCAATTAAGATAGCCTCATGTGATTCTGACCGCAGCATGGACAGGGTGCCAAAATTTCCCCCTGCAACTCTCCTTTTCTTCTTCATATATTTTTAAGGATCTCTGGTTAGCTTAAAATGATCTGACTCTCACAGTCTGGGGAGCCATCCTGTCTCCTCACTAATCCTCCTGTGCCTATAAACTCTAAGTTCCAGTGGGTAATCTTGTTTCCATATTTGAATATCCCCGGAAGTTCCTCATAATCCTGTATACTGGCAACAGTGGTTTTCTTGGAGGATGACCTGGTACAAAGGAACAGCATAGGAACTGCAATGGAGAAATGAGAAATGAGATTGAGTACAAGCCCAGACACTCTGATAAATTAAACTGCTAAGCTCACCCCATCAACTGTTTAGTTGAATGAAGTGCTAATTAGCATCTCCCTTGGGATAGTAACAAGGGTTAAACAACAACCCCATGTGATACACTAGCTATTATTTTCTTTTTTCTTAAATTCTGGGAATAAGAAAGGCACAGTTTTATTCTCATTAAACCAGTTTGTAATTGACGCAAATAGGAAATTTGCGTCACCCTTCAAATATGGGAGTGGATTAACTCAACCACTGAGTGGCTAGCCGTATTTTCTCCCACATCCACATCTCTTCGGCATCTGGAACATTGGTCCTAGTCAACCCTAAAGGAAACATGAGGAAGCATCCAATTGGATTAATTTCCTAGCCTAAAAGCTGTCCATGCTTTTGCCCCATTTTACATATAACTGGGAGTTCCAGTAATATGCAAGTCAAGAGCTGGGTGGAGATACATGCAGAAAACAGCCAGACTTTCTGGATACCAGAAGTTTGCTTGGGTTCAGATTGGTTCAGCTGTCAAGTCAGAGCAGACACAAAGATTCTTTTTTAATGAGAGTGAATAGCCCAGCCCTGACAGAATATGAACAGTATTTGGCAGATAAATCTACCTACTGTAGGGTCATTCATCCATCCAAGATCAGCTCAAATGTGGCCTAAAAACTGGGAGGTCTTTACAAAACATCTGCTGGTGTTAATTACAGAACAACATGCTGTTGAAACCAAAGCAGATGCTGACTCCTAAATTTTTCATTCTATCAGTAGCTTTGACCTTCATGCTTCAATACTTGGGAAAACCCACTCTTGCTTCAGCAAGATGTATTTTCTGATTATATTCTCCTCACAACTACTCCCACTTCAAGTCTTTGCCACTACTGTTTAATCTGTCAATAATTGGTAGGAGAGGGGAAGGACACAAAGACCTTATCTATAAATCCCTAATATCTACTACAGTATCTCTACAGAAAGGTGGCTAAGTGATCTTTAGGTGGATAAACGAATGCATGAGTCAGTGAAGACAAAAAAAAAAAAATGAATAAGTGGATGAGTGAATCAAGTTAGTAAATGAATTAGTAACTAAACAAGTTAATGAATAGAGGCCTATACTTTCTTCCCTCAAACACAAACTAATTGATTTCCTTCTTTAATTTTAAGATTGTCCAGACTTCCTCATTTTTATAGCAGAGCAGAAACATGTCAGTGAAGCACAGAAGTCAGAAAGAGTTTTAGACTTATTGTGTTTAATTCTCAACACTCAGTGATAGCCAAGGAGAACCTGATCCCTGAACTGGGTTCATTGATTCAGTGTGCATTCTGAAAGTCACAGGTTCTATCAAGTTAAGGGAATATTTTAAAATTCAGATTATGTCTCCATGATAAATGAGCTGGATCAATGCTATGTCACTTTCCATCCTATGTCAGAATAGGGTTCATAGAGACAAGAATGAAGTTGATGCTTTTTTAAGTGCCCAGAAGTATGTGTTTTTCCTTTGGCTGCTTTGTGCTATAAACATCATTGTCCTCCATTTTATGACTGAGAAAGCTGAATAGCCAAGAGCTGAAGTGATTGCCCAGAGCCACACCCCTGGTCATGAACTCAGGACCCAAACCCAGGCCAGTTTGACTCTAAGTCTATATTCTTACCATCCACTCCTAGAGATGGTTGACCAATGCTCTCAAAGGTGAGAATAACCTGGACAGACTGTGGGAGCCCAGATGGCTCAATCTCACCTCCAGATTTTCTCACATAGAAAACCTGGGGTGGGCCTGAAAATTTGCATTTCTAACAAGTTTCCAGTTCAGATGCTGATTCTCATCCAGGGGTCACACATTGAGAATTATTTGGTTGAAGTATCAGAAAGGAGATTTAGTTGCAATGACTAGAAAACAACTATATTTAATTTGAGGGGGAAAAGAAAGAACATTTTTATTGAACAGATATGGGAACACCTCCTGAAACCCAAAAAGAAAATATGTAGATCTCAAAATGACATTGGTTACATTCTTCTATTTAACTAGCTTCTGTAATTTTCCCTAGTGGTCCATCATAGACAACCAAGGTTGGCTGCACCTTCTAACATTAAATACCATAAGGAGCCAGCAGCCCAAAGAAATACTCATTCTCTCACACTGTCACAGTTCCAGATCCCCAAAACCTTGCTCAAGTATGGTATGGTTACCAGTCTGCTCATTGGTGACCAGGACAGTGCTCAGGCTGGTGATGTATGCAAGAGAGACAGAGCCCTCCTCAATGTTCACAATGACTATCAAACCAGCGATACTCAGGGAAAGAAACTGAATAGTAAACCCAGTGACTAAGTACTGTGGCTGGAGGCAGGAAGCATGAGTACCGATAGGTAAGACGTGACAAAGGTCTAGGAAGTCAGCAAGTGACCAGAAAGTGAACCATGGTTGGGAAATCTTTACAAACTTGTTGCTGGTGGCCTGCAGAAAAAATATTTTCCCTTGGGTTACAGGAGATACAATAAACAGTAAATCCATCTGGTTTGCAAATTCTCTTAAACAAGTCTACACAGACAATTCATAAGGCTAAATAGAGCCAGTTCTGTTTTCTTAGAAGAACAATGGAATGTGGAATTTCAGACCAGAGCAGCTGACCAAGCTGGGTCAGGAAAAAAACAGATTTTATCCATTAGTGTGTTGCAAACCCACCCAGTCCCTGATCCCTTGCCCAACCCCCTTCACCCCAGCTTACGAGGGAGAAATCCGAAGCTGCCAAAGAAGTTGGAGATGTTCAACTAGGGCTCCCCAGGCAGAGATCCAAACAAGCGCTGTTTCTGAGAAGAAACATTTCCACTAGGTTGTGAATTGCTGAGCTGGGATCCTTCTAGTGACTGCTTTGAGTCACAGGTTATTTGCTGATAAAACTTAGGCATCACTATGACCTGTATCTTTAAGACACAGAGGTAAAGAATTACCTAAAGCCAGAAGATAGAAGGTAACTTCCTTCTTTTACCTTGATATTGTAAGTCTTAAACAGAGCTTGATCAATACAGTGCTAGCTTAACTTCCTTGCCTATTGTTCCAAGGCTCAAATGAGGAACCACATGACTGATCATGCCAGGGCATGACTGATGATCTTTTGGTTTGGACCTTAAGTAGAGTTTGGTCATTATTATGCCAATTTAACTCCCTGTGCTATTGTTCAAAGACCCAGGTGAAGAACCATAGCTGTACCAAGCCATAGTATAGCTGATAATCCCATCATCAGGATTCTTGATGGAAGGGGGAGCAAGGAAGAATGGATAAAGGAGAAAGGTGCAGGGACTAAAGGAGAGAATTTGGATTTTGAGATCACATGAGATCCAAGAGAGAGCTGTTGCGGGAAATTTGAGTTTTGCTTGGCAAGGTCTGATAAAGCTTTTGAGGGAGAAGATAGAGAATTATTGAAAAAGATAGAGCTTTGGTGGAAACTCTGTTCAAGCTTTGTAGGAAGGATATGGGTTGGAACTTTTGAAGGACATCTGAGGTTAGCTTTGAGAGTAGAGTTGATCTGGTATTGGACATTGGGTATCTGGCATCAAGAGCTGACAGTTTTGCTTCAAAAAAAAAAAAAAAGGACCTGGGAGCTGTTGAATCTTTTGGGGCTCTGAGTGTTCCAGTCTTCGAAGGGAGCTGGATGAAGGCAGAGAAGAGACAGAGTGCTAAGCTGCCTTGATGACCCAGAGAGAGAGAAACAGGACTGAGCTAAACCTTGTTTTGGTTGTGGAATTCACACCATGCTGGCTACAATGACTGATAGCTGAAGACAAGGATGTGAACTGGAAGTTTCAGAATTGAAATCAGGTAACAAAACAGACAAAGCAGAGAACTTAATTAAACTTACAAGTAGGAGCAGCTGGTTCCTTTAAATCCAGCCACGCATGAGATTCATCCCAGCCCATGTGAGCAGTAGTAAGACTAAACTAACCTTAAGAGGAGGCAAAAACAAGATTTATTCACTAAGACTGAAACAGAGCAACCTGAAGACTTTTTGACTTTGCTTTAAACACATATAGGCCTGCTTCTCTCTCCGGAGCAGACTACTAGCAGTTCCTTTGCAATTACCTTTAACTTTAACTGGATACTCCTATCTGCCTGTGCCTTTCTCTACAAAGCAGGCTACACACTTGTTATTAGTATTTTTACTGTACCTGCCTACTACTGATATGCAAACATCAGCTACCAGCTTCTCTCTGCTTTCTTTCCCTCTTTCAAACCTAAAAAGAAAAACTTAGAAACACAGTTTAAACACTCGTGGGTTTTTTTTTTTATCATCCCCACAAAATAGACAAATGTCACTGAAGATACAAGGAATCCCTTTGGTAATTTTTTACCAATTCAGTTACCAATTTTTTACCAATTCAGTTACCAATTCAGTTTCTAGTTCAAATTCAATTTCTAGTTCAAAAAACTGCATCTGGGTTCTCAGCCACATATGTCCACACAATGGTGCCTGTCCCACCTTTAAACCAGATGAAGAAACTAATATGGCACTGCTGATCCTCCTCCAAAGGAGGAGGATTTACTTCAAGTCATATGAAGAAATTAAGATGGCATCATCTGGCCAGGCATCGTGGCTCGTGTCTGTAAGCTTCAGCCTATGAAGCGGCCAGGGCCAGGGATCGCAGTTTGAGTCCTGCCTGGGGCCCGTAGCGAGACCTAGTTCCAAAAAAATAGTTGGGCGTGGTGGCGCGTACCTGTAATTCCAGCTACCTGGGAAGCTGAGGCTGGGGATTGCTTGAGTCTGTGGTACCCTGGGCATCAAGAGCCTGCAGTCCCATGGGCAAAAACAGTGAGACCTAGTCTCAAAAAAAAAAAAAAGAAAAAGGAAAAGGAAAAAAAAAAAGAAATTAAGATGGCATCATCAATCCTTCTCCAAAAAGCACAGTTCAGCATTCTTTCCGTTTTCCCTGAAACTCTACTCCCTCTTTTCTATATCTTTCTCTCTCTCCTTTTCTTTAAATCCCCTTTCTCTGCGTTCCTCTCAAGAGAAGGCTTGGCCTCCCTTCTCCAAGTCACACCTACCAAGGCACAATGGCTGCTATCTTAATGCAGCATCACCACATTGGGACCACAGCCCCCTAATTTCACCACAGCACCCTTATGAAGATCAGACACCAAAAGCCAGATCAGCTCTCCTCTCAAAGCTAGTTCAGATCTCTTTCAAAAGCCAGTTCTGATCTCTTTCCTACAAAGCATGAACAGAGCTCTCCCAAAAGCTCTACCTCTTTCAAAATCTCTCTATTGTCTCCTTCAAAAGCTCTATCAGACCTTCCAAAAAAAATTCTAACCCAATCCAATCCCAAAATCCATTCTCCCCTGCAGTCACATTTATCCCCTTTCTCTTGCTCTCCCTCCCATCATGAATCCTGATAAAGTAATTATAAACCACACTCTGGTGTGATCCAGTTATGGTTCTCCATCTGGACTTTGAAACAGTAGGCGCAGGAGTTAAGTTAGCACAATATTAGTCAAGCCCTCTTAAGATTTACAGTATCAAGGTAAAAGAAGGAAGTAACCTTTTATCTCTCAGCTGCACCCACACAGGTAAGATGCCTATGTGTTAGGAAGGTACCCCTTCCTCCTATCAGGACTTGTGGTTTAGCAAACTGATCATGGACTACATTTTGTCTCTTCAATTTGTCCCCCTTACTAAGGACATACCTCACAACCTTCACAGAGACCCCTGGATCATATTGCCCCCTCAAACAATAAGATGAGTCTGCCCAAATTACAAAGGCCTCAGAATCATCTCACTCAGCCAGCTATGGTGATAGCAAAAGGCGAGGCAACTATAACCACTTCAATCCCAATCCATGCTGAAAACAGTTGCCAGGATGACCTCTCCTGTGGAGCCCCTCCTCCCCTTGCACCAGTAGCTAGCCGAGTAGTGTGTCTGGAATACGCCTACACAGACCTGTGCCATCAAGCATCAACATAGTTTAGAAGCCTCAAGCTGGCAGATTTGAATTTGCATCACATTACAAAATCCCCTCCAGCTTCTCCTTTCCTGGGGTTACTATATGAGACTTGTCCAAATAATGTCTTTATTATGTCTATATGAGTAAAAGTCTAGTGTTCAAAATAATATAAGAGCCACGTGTTCTTGGGCACTAGAGTTCATTAACACCAGCAGCTGTTCACTTGTTCCTTTTATTTTCTGTTTTTTTGATAGATGCTTAGTTTAATTAGATTACTAGTTTTACCTCTGTCTGATACACTATTAGACTTATTTTCCTATTCAAATTTTTGTTTGATTTTAGTGTTCTGCATTATTCCATTGACTTGTAGTAACTAAACCTCTGAAACACTGGAACCACAAAAACCACAAAACAAACAAACAAAAAAACCCAAAAACACTGGGTACACAACATAATCTTGTTCTTTGTGCACGTAGTCATGAACTATTTGCCATTATATCCTCCTCTAGCCTTTCTCTACCTTGCTCTACGTGTACTTAGATTCAGGCTTTTTTTCATCTACATTTTCATCTTGGCTAGAGAACTTGATGCTCCTTATCATTCCCAGCTACAGGTGTGGAGATCACCTCCATTTAACAACATTCTAGCTCCCTCTTCCCAGCCTGAACCTCTCTTCCTCTGACTGTGCCAGGGAAACTTCATATCATCAAACCTGTCCCCCATGAGTTGAATGGCCATGAGGCTACCCAAACAGCAACAGAGTAAAGAGAACTGAGGATAAACTCTCAGTGAAATTTAAAAGGAACAGGAAGGTGTTCCTATAAAGGGAGAGAGAGGGGAGTGCAACCCACTGCACTTGCTAAGAAAGTTGCCATGAACCTTCTGGGAATAGTCTGAATCCCATGCTAGTAGACTAGTGGGTACATCTCAGAGATGCCAAAAGAGTGATTTAGGAAGCTCAAAGGAGCTGCAAGATGTTTTACAAAGAGTCAAATAAAAAAATCAATATAGGTTCTTATTAAAGTTGACTGTCAGTGGGTCTTGAGTGACATATGTTAGTACAATCTTGGGCTATATTTCTTAAATTCCTGAATGTCTGAAATGTGGGGTCTTCCTGCTTTCAGGCTTGTTCCCCTCAAAGTCAGTTTCAAAAGCGACCAGAGATGGTACCATGTGTCTGTTAGGAAACATCTGTAATCTCCACCTCTGTCCCTGGGGAATAAGCACCCACAGCAGGACTCACCCTTCCCCTGAACTCTTGAGTCAACTTCTAACCACAGCCTGTGGGTGAAAATAATTACCAGCACCTAATCTCTCTCCAGGCAGCCCTGCCCACTGAGTAGCCAAACTAAGCCCCAAACCTTTTCGCCTGCTTGGCTCCCTGGCCACTTCTACTATACCCAGGTTAGTAAGAACCTGAGTTATTGTATCTTCCCCCAAGATTGTGCAACCCAGTGGGTATACACATGTGTAACTGTGCACACCTGGGCCTAGGAGAGAGGGGACAAATGAGCACAGATAGAAAACACAAGCATGAGAAGGGGCAGAAGGGGCATGGAGCAAGGGGGAGAGAGAGGGATAGAGAGTGAGGAGATAGAAGGGGAGGCACCCAGAGAAAGAGTTTGAAGATTCCTGTGGGACTGGGAGTTCACTTGGCCCCAGCCCTGCCCTGCCTGGTATGTCTGTGCAACCGCTAGAACCAAGAAAGAACCTACACTGACTGTGAGCCTAATGTCTGTGCACAACATTTGGCATCACAAATAGGCTGGTGACATTACAATGAGGTGAGAAGGTACAATTAGCAGAATAGGGATTGAATAAAATTGATATTCTGCCTCTGACTTCATTTGTTGAAAAAGCAGGGAATAGGAATATTTACTCCTATTAAAATTTTTATAAAATTAAAATTTTTATAACTTTCCTCATGGCTAACTTGGCAAAATAATAAATTAAATGTCCTTATAACATAACAGGGCTTAAAATCAATTCCATTGCAAGGAATTCATCCAAAAGGAATTAAAGTCATAAACAATAATAGGCAGATAGAATGCTTGCTACAACTTTTTTTATTCTATTGAAAAAGTAGTTACAAACTAAATATGTAACAGCAAAACATTGGTTTCGTGAATGGTACATTCATTTGAGATACTACATGGTCTTTCTAAATGATAGAAAAGCATATTTACAGATACATAAAGATGTTTACAATACACTGTTAAGCAGAAAAACCTAACAATTGTATGTCAGGCAAAAAATATGAAAAGATATTTCAATGAGGCAACAGTTCTTATATTTGAAGGGTACAATTTATGGGTAATTTTTATTTTCACTTATTATGATAAAAGAATTCATTTTTGTGCAAAACATGTGTATCACTTGTGTAACAAAAATAAAATCAAATTTGGGTTTTGTTCAAACTCTACTTTGGCTACAGATCATTAATGCAACTGTGTTCAGACAAGAGTTAGACATCCTAATCTCATCCAAAAGTGGTTTTATTAGCACCTTCTTCACAAGATAGCTGTGAGGATTAAATGGGGATACACAAATAAAGCACTTGGCATGAGTAGACATTGAATAACATTTCCCCTTCCTTTCTGGATGTCCAAAAATACCTCCAAATAACAATTCATAAAAATCAGATAGTCAGATCCACAACTACTCATGTAAAATTTGACTTGAAAAAATAAAAGAGGCACTCATTTAATGCTTCAGGCTTGGTGCTTTAGTCCTGATCTTCCCTGCTCCAAGCAACTGCAAGTCTGTCTTGCAATCCAGATGGAACAGGTAGACGGTGTTACCCAGCCCCATCAGTAGGTGGGACTATCTCCACCCTGGGTCTTCTTTTGCCCAGGCCACCCATTAGCAGATGGCAACTCAGGCAGTTTATTCCCAGAATTCCCAGAAGATGCCAGAACATGTCAGGCGCTCCTCTCACTCCTACCTGCTCCAACCTCAGTTCAGTTACTCTTCATGTCCAAAATGCTACCACTTTGGACTGGAATTTCCTGGTTGAGGAACTTGGGCCTCTATAAGTTCAGTTGGGATATGCCCTGCCTTCCTTCAGCTGCATTTTTATTCATTCACCTAACTTTATGACTTCCCAGTGAGCACAAAGCTGAGTGCAAACATACAGAGGTGCCTCAGAGATGGACCTGTTTGATCCTTCATACTGGTAGTGGAAACAGGGCATAGACCATCAAACTAATATGCTGTTAGAGGGACTTACTATTACAATGCTGATATTCCACTTATTCTATGTCTAGAGATGGTCTAAGCATTTTATATATGTTAAGCATTTAATCCTCACAGCCTAGCTTTACAAAGTAGGTAAAAAAATTTGCCAACATAACTTGCAAGTTCAAAAATGGTAGAACCAAGATTTATTGCAGGTTCTTTAAATGCAGTTTGTAAACAAAAAAGGCATTATAGAATTTTCCTTTATATGGATCATGTCTAAATGATATTTTCTATTAGAAATTAAAATTGCAAACTTTTAAGAACATTTGTTTACCAAGTCCTTCAAAATAATTCCAATAAGTCAAGTACATGTCATGTTCATCTAAATACATGTTTGTGACTGAAAAATAATTCAAATAAAAATTACAGAGAAAAGTGATTTTCTTGCTTGCAAATCTCATTTGATATCTGACTCATTTGCATGTAAATGGGTTTTCAAATCTTTGCTTGCACTGAGTCTATTATATATCACCTGGTTGAACTGAAAGGTAAACTGGTGCATAATAAATACATTTTATTTGAGTGAAATCAATTTATTTGAGTGAAAATCAACTCAGGGAGCACTAAACTGGGACTAGAAGCACACTCCTCTTTTAGGCTAGGAATTACGGGCAAGACTTTAATATAGACGATGAAGAAGCAAACTAACAGTAGTTGATTGGTTCTAGCAGAAGTGATTGTCTTATTTAGAGAAGCCTGGCTGGCTATTTGGGATTGACTGTTTCTAGTTCTTGATTTCTTCAGTTTGAGGCACTCATAGACTTGGTTTGGGTTTGGTTGGGAGGCTGACAAGGCCTTAGACAACTTTAGTGTAATGACCTCCTTGTTTAATTAGTTTAAATGTTGTAGTATATGAAGAAACCTGGACCCAAACAGACTTGGAATTGGAAAATAAAGGAGTATTTTAATAGCTTTTTCGGGTAATTTTTGGTGTTCATCTCTACTCCACCCAGCCTTGACAAGGGGTGGTTCCTTAAAGTTGAGCTATGTTGTGGAAGCTGACAGCTCACAGAAGAGGATAACAGTTTAAATTCTCATTTTTCATTTGAACTCTCAAATTCTGTCATATGCAGCAAATATCATCCTTTGTTTTCCTTAAAATGATAGCCTTACCATAATCTTTTGGGAAAAAAAAATCTGCCAACTACCAAAGTCCAGATAACCATGTACACACACACACACACACACACACACACACACACACATACATCTCAACCATGCCTTCAAAGGAAAACTATATTCCATAAAAAGTGACCAGTTCAGCTCCCAATTCCAACAATTACTGTAGTATTTTTCCTCAGGTAGCATGCTATGTGTAGGTACTTCCCTTTTAGCATACAAAGGATTAGAGAAAGGTACTCATGGATTGAATTGTAAAGTTTGATTATTTTTACCGCTTCCTCAAGGACATTCTTAAATGAAATGAAACTGGCTTTTTATTTCTACTCACTGCACATCTGAGGTGATAAATAACACCATGATCGCTACCCCACCTGATTCCTATGAAAGCACAAATGCTTTCACACCATCAGGTTAAACATCAACTCAATGTAAAGAGCAGGTAACATCTTAGTCATAGTCTGACAGTAATCTTGAGCTCAATGGTCTTCTGAGAGTGTCTCAGAATCAGGATTCTCAGACCAAACTTTGAGAACTGCTGCTTTAGGTTTTGCTAATTGGGATTGTATAATCTTCCTTGAAGATCACAGTTCAGATGAAAGACCCACCCTGACCCCAGACTGCTGGTGACCTCTATACCTTGGCCAGCCCCTCCTCCACTCCCATAAGTCAAACCCAGTCCTGTGATCTGATATACTGACTTAGATGGACCACTGACCACCACCTATGTTTACATTAGCCTTGCCTACCCTGGACCAAATCTCAGCTCACTTCATCCCCACGGACACTGAGTGACATTCACATGTCCCACACCCTGACTTTGCTCCAGGCAAGACATTATTGATTTTGGTTCTCAAAACGTCTCTGGGGGTAGTTATCATCACCCCCAATTTGCCAGTGGAGATACTGTGGCTCAGGGAATTAGGATCCTGTCCGATACGAAAGGAAGTCCTTGCTCTGTCCTCTAGCCAGTTCCCTTCCCTCCCCTGTTCACGGATTACATCCCTGAGATCTGCCCAATGTTGAGCTTCTAGAAGTATGCCTCACAACCAAAATTTCCTGAGATGAGAGAATTCCCAGCACTGGGGGGTTTAATCATCCCATGTCCAAATTCCTACTATTCATAAATCACTCAGATGTTGGAAACAATGAAACACATAAGTTTCAGGAATAGATCCTGATAAAGCCTGATCGGGTTCCCTTCTGTCCCCATCTGCAGAGAGTAACCCCAGAAGACAAGGTCTTCCCTGGAAAGAATTTCCACCCAGGCCAAGGACCTGACTTCTCTGTCTTTGTACTAAGCACAGGAGTTGATATCTTCCGGCCTCTGCCTCTTCCTCGGTGCCAGGGGCTCCCTGTAACAGACAGAGCCCATTCAGACAAATCACAAAATAACTTCCCAGGATGTGACCAGGATAAGAATCACATCCTAAGACTCAGCTTCAGGAAAGTTCATCCCAAAATAAACCCAAAGCTGAAGTAAATAAAGCTTTAGGAATATTTTTGAAAGAGTAATTTCACAGAAGCACAAAAATGAAAAAAAAAATTATTGGTCCATCGCCTTTGTTCAAACATTTCATATTCCTGGTACATCTTGTAAAGTGGTGGTTTTGCATCTGACATTGATGCCAGGGGGAAATGACCCATGTTTATGAAAATTACACCATTTCTTCTGAGGGTAAGAGTGAACTTTAAGCACTGGTTTAAGATAAGGCAGTTTGATGAGGATTCAAGGTTGGGCTGATTAAAGCCAGGCTGTGAAGAACAGGCAATTTGTACAAAAGAGAAAGGAGAACAATAGTTGAGGAAGACCATCATTGGATCCATACTGAAAATTCTGTGTTGCATCTTTGACTCCTGGAGGTAAGGGAAAACAGACAAAATATATGATTTCACGGGATAAAAGAAAGAGCAAAACTTGAAGTAAAGAATTTGAGATCACAGAAATCCACTGAGCATTCATTTATACAGTCTATCAAAATCAACTCTATCCTAGAAACCCACCACATTGCCATCTTTCATTCATCCAGTCTAGGTACTGGGAATATCAAAATGATGTAAACATTGTTTGTACCACAAGGAAGTTCCAGACCAAAGGGAAAAATAGCTTTCATGTGAACAAAAAGGATAGCAAGTGCTATTCAATTTGATGGGGAAGGAGTTTCATCAAGGGAAGTTTCCTTGTAAAGATGAAAATTGCCCTAATTAGATCCCTAGCAAGGAAGACGTGTGGGGTTTTGACAGATGAAGGTGAATTCTGAGACCAGGCTAACACTCTGAAATATATAATCATCAACTTATATGTTATTCTTCATTGTATCACTCCACTTAAGTCCTTCGGGATTGGTGTAAATTTTATGGTCTTTTATTTTAACATAAGTAATGAATGTTATGATTGACTCAGGAAAGCAGCATACTGCAGTTATGAAAAACAAGAGGTTTGGGTGCTAAGTAAATGTCCAGCTGGGTTAATTTTAAAGATGTATGTGACTTTATGCAGCAACACAGCAGTATCCTATCCAGCAAGTAGAAAGGTCCTACAAGAAGCTATACAAAATAGAGGTTTTTATAGTTAGAAAGAGGTTAGGACACGGTTATTAACAAAAGAAACAAAGGATTATTTCAGGCAAAGCCACCTTTAAGTCACAGGATGGCAAAGAGTTCTCCTGCAGATTCTCACTGGTGCAGACTAGGAAAGTCCAGATTGGTTAGTTTCTATTATTATTATTATTATTATTATTATTACTACTACTATTATTATTATTTATTTTTATTTGTATATATGTATTACATCACTGTGTTCCCCGGGGTTTTCCCATTTCTTTAACACCCATTAACCATCTTAATCTTTTGTGCCCTCTGCCTCCCCTGTTTTCATTCTCCTCCTCCTCTCTTGCTCTATGGTTCAGTTCTATTGGTTGCTTCTAATTTTTCTTTTTCGTTTGTTTGTTTCTTCCTATATCCTTCACATAAGTGAGACCATCCCATAGTTCTCTTTTTCTTTCTGGCTTATTTCTGCTGATATGAGTCCTAGCAAATAACATATGTTTGTTGAAAATGACAGATGTTTGTCCTTTTTGATTGATGTGTAATATTCCATCATGCACATATACCACATTTTTTTTCAGCCATTCATCAGTTTGGGGGTATTTGGGTTATTTCCATATCTTGGCAACTGTAAACAGAGCTGCAATAAATATGCATGCACAGGTGTCCTTTTTAATTAGTGTTTTCATGCCCTTTTGGTAGATTCCCAGTGGTGGGATTGCTGGGTCAAATGGTAATTTCACTTTCAGTTGTTTGAGGGTCCTCCAACAATGTCCTCCAACAGTCTTCTATAGTGGCTGAACCAGTTTGCACTCTAACCAGCAGTGTAAGACAGTTGGTAAGTTTCAATTTCTGTTTTGGGGAGAGACTGAAGCTGCAATTAGACAAGGCAGTAAGTCTTGTGGCAGCTTGGCATGAGTAACTCCATTTTGAACCTGTTCTTTTTTTTCTTTCCTTCATTTTGATTTCACTCTCTGCCACTTAATAGTTGTGGACAAGTTGCTTAACCTGATAGGCATGGGAGCAATACCCACCTCATAGCAATGATATAAGGAATAGAATGAAACAATTGCAGTGTCCAGCACACAATATTCCTTTCTTTCTTTGAGATCAAGTAACTACATCCCAAATAGTTCACAGTTTCACTTCTAATTCTTTCCCAATTCTACCACTGTGGTCTGGGCTGTCAGTATCACTCGCCTGACTATGCGTCAGACTCAACACTTTAATCCCTTCTTCCTACCTTGTTCGCCCTTCAGTCCACTCACTACATGGCAGTCAAAACTACCTTTAAATACCTGTGTGCTCATGCCTTTCCCATGCTTCAAACACTTCATTAACTCCCCTGGTCCTCAAATAAGTTTAAAGCAAAATTGGGTTTCAGGGTCTTCATTACTTAGCCCCTACTTGCCCTCAACCTGCTCATCCCCATTTCCCATCACACTCTGTGTTCAATATTACCTCCCAAACTTAACACACTTTCATCTGCCCAGAACATAGGCCTCCAGATGAAAGCCTCTTCCTCCCCACATCTTTTGCTTCTGCACTCCTTTAAGGAATCTATCTCTGAACTCTTTCCTCACAGCAAGGCTGGATTTCATGCCCCCTCTCTGTACTTTCATAGACCCCTTTCCACTCTGCCCCCCCCATAATCACACTTCATTGTAGTCTACTTTTCTGTATCCATCTTTCAATAATGATTTCTTAGGAGTAGATTTGTAGTTTTTATTCCCAGCATCTGTCCTCTTTTCAATGATTGAACAATTGCACAGGTAATGAATGCGAAGATGAGTTTAAAGTTCAGGTCAGTCTAATCCCCAAGTTCAAGTGTTTCCACCATCCCCATTGAAACCTAACTGAAAATGGATAGTGCCTCCCTGCTCTGCCACAATCAGTTCTCTCCCTCCAGCATCCTTCACTCTTCCACACTTGTTCTACAGCCTGTCTGCTAGATGTGGACTCACTCTCTCCAAGAATTCATATCCCCCTGCAAACTGATGCTCTGTTCAAACTGTGCACAATCATGATTTTCAAGAAAAGTGTCAAGCCATTGATTTTGGGAAAATTCTTCTGGAATGACAGTGATATTCAAGGGATTTTCTGGCCCAGAATATGGACTTCAGCTGTGCTAAAAACCACTTGGTGACTCAGGTTAAGAGAAAATTCCTGGAAATTTTATTTATTAAAGTGCATTGAACCAACCCTCATTCTTTTGTCAATATTTGTAGACTGAAAACAATATTTGTGGACTGAAAACCTCCCCCTGTGCTGGTCACAATATGTATACTGTCCCCCCAGGACAGAGACAAAACCTCATGACTCACTGTAATTATCTCCCAGTTTGGAAGTTTCCAAACTTCCAAGCACTAGCATCCACTGAACACAGGAGAGTCTCCCCCTTTTACTCCACCCAGTGTTATTAGAGTCTAGAACATGAAGGAATATTAATACTGATAATACACCACTTACCAAAGACCTACTTGCAGTTCACTCCCCAAGCCTGAAAGGTAAGACTTTACAAAGGAACCTCCCAAGGTCACTCACTGCTTAGTGAGAAACTTTCAAACTTGTCCTCTTTCTTCTGTTTTCCCAAACCTCCCAGGCCAACCCTGGGGTCCACAGAACTTCATTCCAGGCAGTAGCACCAAAACTAGTCCCCATTTCATCTTTTTTCCTCCTCCAATCTAGAGAGTTTTTCATATGTAAATCAAGTTATATCAACTTTTTGCTTGAAAGCTCTCAGATGTCAATGGCATGGTTGCTACTTCCCAGGATGATCCACCATCATCCTGTGGTTTGGCAAAAACCCACCCCTGCTCCAGAGGCAGCCTAGTTAGCCATCCCTAGAATCCTGTTGGCCTTGCTGCAGGAATTGGCCATGGAGCAGTGTATTCCCCTGGCCACAGAGATTGGGTAGGGTACAAGGAAGAGCCATTGGTAGAAACTCAGAATTGAATAGCTTTTGAGGTTATAAGGAGTAATTTTCTGCTCACATTCTCATCCTTTCACTCTGTCCAGAATACAAATGAGAAGACAGCCTCTGCCTCTGCTGGCAGCCTGCTGGTGGCCATCTTGTGACCTTGTGTTAAACCCTAGTGAGGAAGGGCTCTAGCCACAGATGGAGGAGGGAGCTGATGCCACGGCCAGACACTGAGCCGAAGCCCTAACTGCACCACATCTGAAGCCTCTCCACCTTTCAGCCTTTCAGTTATGGTGAACCAATAAACCCTCTTTATTGTTCAAGCCAGTGTGGGTTAGGTTCTCTATAACTTGCCTCAAAAATTCTCTTGGGTGATTCAAATGCCTCCTGGTGTACTTTGAATTGCATCCAGACGCCCTACCTTGGTATTAAAGGCTCACTAAACTCTAAGATCAATGAGTGGTGAGGGCAGGAGCTAGTCTTTTATTTACCCTGGTATTGACAGCCCCTGACATCAATCTAGCACATAGCAGCACTCGGTAAATTTTTTTAACTTGTTGAATGAGTGGATCCACATCTCTCTCTAGTGTGTCATCCACTTTCCAAACCTGGGAGTCCTGCTGAAGGGGCCCTGCATTATCTGCTGAGCCCCTCTGCAGGTCAGCTGCACTTTTCAAGACATCACTTTTTTGAGACATCCTGTGCCCCACCCCATCAGTGTCCTGGGGGAGACCGCCCTGGGAAAGGCTTGGCAGCTGTGAACATGAGATGTATGTCTGGCAGTGTGTCTAATTTCCACACACCCCAGTAGGGGGCAGTGAGCCAAGGCCAAGCTGCTGGCTTATGTAAGGGGTCTGTGGAAGGAGAGCCCCTGGGACTGGCTGGAATTCTCACAAGTAAGTGGGGAGGGGATTCAGAATGCTGCTGAACTGAACAGCTATGAATGTGACCACTGGGGCTTTGGGAACATCCAGGTGTGGGTCAGGGGACATTTTGTTCGGTTTATCTGACTAGCAGGTCCCTTCCTGCTTTCCCTCTATGCTGCTGTTGCCTCTGGTCACCATTTACTCTGTTCCCTGATCAGCCTTTGTCTTCATTCTTGCAGTGTTTATCAATATCAATTATTTTATTTATTTTTTGTTTTTCCTAGCCCTCTTCTTTCCTCTCCACCAAAATAGAAACTACATGAGAGCGGAGATATTAGTGATCTGTCTCATCTCTCATATCAACAACTGCCCTATAAGCACAGATGGAATTAGGAACTGGGACTATGCCCAGGTTCATACCAAGGCCCCCTCTTTGAAAGACTGACCGGGTCTCTCTAATGAGGGAGCATTTAAGGGTGACTTTTGGTGGGAGGTTTCCATCCTTCATTTAAAGTATTCCCTTCTCTCTATCCACCATTTATGTCAATGGGTATGTTTGTTGCCTTCATCATCCTAATCACAAAATAAAATTATCTCATATTTGTGTACTTGTTACTTGCTTTTTCAAATGAATGTGAACTTCATCATTCTATGATGACTGTCCAAGACTTTAAAGAGATACTAGACATACTTTTGTGGAAGAACAAATGATGGAGAGATGGAGGGAATCTCTGGGGACCTGCTCTTCACCTATGGAAAGGAGGAGATAAGGAATCAAAGCTGATTTCATATTAATGTTGTGTGGCTAACAGAGGGTTTGCTGCCTGAAGACAGCATAGATCAGTCATGTTGTGACTATCTCAAACACCGTATCTGATGAAGTTCTCGTATGAACACAGATTTCGCTGTTTCCTCTGATTCATTTTCCAGTTTACCTTTCTACTGACTCATATAGTTTTCCTGTGGAAAACTGATCTACACATACACTAAGAGGATCAACAATCTCCCCTATCTGCCTTAATCCAGATTCTTGCAAGGTGGAGGCTGCTCTTTGAGGAGTCGAGACTGAACTTCTCGATTTGCTTGTCTTCACAATGCTTCAATTAAACAACTTTAATGAGGCAGCAGCACCCAATACTTGCTTGACATTTTTAAAAGTCTCTCCCTGCCTTTGTGCTACAGCCAGGCCTCTGGCTTCTCCCTTTCAATTATTACCTTAAATGTGCCCCAGAGACCTAAGGAGCCAGTTTATTTTGACTAGGAGATTGTTAAACTGCAGGTGGCAAATCTGAGACATTGCCAGGCCGTGATTTCCATTGCTCCACATGGCCACAGGGCTGAGAATAGCCAAGGCCGCTTCCTGCTGGAGGAGGAAATGGTGATTTCCTCAACTCCAGGAAACTTTACTTCCTCTCTGGTGCTGAGCTCCACATTAACCAATCATATAGTCTCTTCCCACCTTAAGCCCCCAGAGACTTGGCTCAAGCCTGTTGAAGACATCCTGTTTCTTCAGAGGAAGAGGCCCAACTTGAATGAACCTCTAGGGTATTTGAGTGAGGGGTAAGTAGGTAGTGTGGCAGAAAGGGGATGACCAGAAGCAATAACATTATCTAGTGTCAGCTAAGAATGATGTCCCACCCTTACCCCCTTGTCCTGATTGTCTGTGATCTAAACTTGACCTAAACTCACACTGGCCTTTGATAGTCCAAAATCATTCCAGACAGAAAAAAAAAAATCCATCTTTTCTTGTTTCTACAAAAACATGCTTCTACAAAAACATGCTTACACCACACATTCCAGGAGTCTAGAAATATTGCAGAAGACTTGAATGGTCATAGGGCATCATGGTATTTTCTGACAAGGAACCTCATGGAGATGACTCTAAAACTAAGTTCTGTGGGTACAAATCCTGTTTTATATTTCCTGTCCCCTTACTCACTATACCTGTCAGACAGGGATGATTCCCTGTGTCTGTTTTCCCTCTCTTTCCCTCTCTCCAGGGGAATAATGGTAACTACCTCATCAGAATTCAATGGGTAAAGCAGTTAGAGCAGATAAAGCACTTGGCACATAGTCCAAAACCCAATAAATGTTCACATTGTTTTATTCTGCTTCCTCCTCCCTTTAAGAAGGATGAGAAAAAACTTTGCTTTTTCATCAAGAATAACAGTATCCCTTCTCTGAAAGCTTGGCACCAGCCTGAATTCATGCCCTTGGAATTTCAGCTTCTACTGGAACAGCTCTTAATACAGCATTCCTGAGTCCTCTCCTGGTAGGCAATTTCAGTGGATAAAAGCATATCAGTCTCATTATCATTTATTCCCACTTAATAGCACCCACTCCCCAAATAGTTTTTATGGTATTATCCCATTTTTAGAAATAAACTTCATATTTTAGAATAATTTTAGACTTAGAGAAAATCTGCAAAGATGGTTCATAACCAGGTTTGCCCATTTTTATCCCGGAACATGAATGCAGTACACTTGTTATATGTTATAGAAATGAACCAATACCGATACATCATAATTAACTGTAGTCAACACTTGATCCACACAATTCTCATTTTTGTCTGATGCTTTAATCCAGCATGGCACATTATATGTAGCTGTCAGGTCTTTAGTTCCTCTTGGCTGTGACAGTTTCTCAGACTTGACTTTGGATGCCATTGACCATTTGAAAGAGAACTGGCCCGGTATTTTGTAGACTTTTCTTCAACTAAGTTTTTCCTGATGTTTTTCTTTTGACTACAGAGGCCAGGGTTTGTAGAGTAAGACCAGGAGGTGAAGTGCTAGTTAGGTCACATCTTACAACAACATATGACAATGATAGCATGAGTTACTATAGTTGATGCTGACCTTGATCACCAGGCTGAGGTCAGGTTTGTTAGATGTCTTCACACTCTAGTCACTCTTTCATCCTCCCTCTCGATGCTGTAGTCTTTTTGAAAGGAATTCCATGATCAAGGAATGAAGATACATGGTCTACCTCCTTGCCCACACAACATCTACATAATTTTCAATTCCACTGCATGGGAAATTTATATATTTTTCTGCCGTTGATTTATTTATTCACTTATTTATACCAGTAGGGATTCATGGACAATGAACTTAGACTCTTTGTTATAATTCAATGTTACTGTATTTACTTGATTGTTCAAATGATCCTGGTTTTGGTCACTGGAAGTTTTTTTCAGTTTTTCCTGAATTCCTTTTGCATATTCCATCATTATTTTGTTTTGTTCTATTCTGTATTGAATATTTCCTCACTCTCTGGTACTATGAGATGCACTGGGTTTATCTCACAAGTTTTCTGCCCCAGATATAGGGCCAGATATTTCTCTAAGGAGAACTAGTTCCCTTTATTGTGGAAAGTTATTAAAAACCAATAACTGAACACTAGTATTCATTGTGACAGGAGTGTCATTAGTGTCTAGGCTTTCTCAGATTACAGAACAAGGAAATATGATTGTGTGCTAACTGATAACTCTTGCGCTTACTCATGAATATTTCTACATAACCATCCAGATCTCCCTTAAGCTAAACATGGCATATATTGATGTCTCCAGCTTTAGTCCACTACCACATGGACTGCTCTACTTCCTCCCCTTGCTGAACTGCACACCCTCACTCCAGTAGTGAGAAAGCTGGTTCACCATCAATTTGCATAAACCTGTATAGCAGTATCCAAATTGTTAACTCATCTTCCCATAGGAAACAACTTTCCAACTGGAGCACAGGGCTTATATACAGTCTTTTTTGCCCTTACTTTTATAAGTCCTCTCACTTTTCAAA
This sequence comes from Uropsilus gracilis, assembly GCA_004024945.1. Classification (NCBI taxonomy): domain Eukaryota; kingdom Metazoa; phylum Chordata; class Mammalia; order Eulipotyphla; family Talpidae; genus Uropsilus; species Uropsilus gracilis. Next base: position 16,612 of record PVHY01001568.1, on the reverse strand, counting down.
CTACTTAGGTCAGCAGCTTTTTCTTCTACCCCCTTCACTGAAACTGTCTCATACATTTATAATATAGGCTATTTTGTTACAATCTGCCTTCCTTCCTGAATCCTTTGATCTCTTACTTTTTAACTTGCATATATTAAGGTCCACTATGAGCTGTAAAGTTAGTTGAATTTTAACTAATGCAAGATATCATGTACCCACAGTTTCACTGTCTTACTGAATAGTTTTTTACCACCCTCAAACATCCCCTATGCTTCACCTAGTTAACCCTCCCAAGCCCCCAGCAACTGTTGATCTTTTTACTGATTCTAGTCTTACTTTTTTTAGAATGACATGTAATTGGAACCAAAGAGTATTCTGTCTTTCCAGATTGTATTCTTTCACTTAACAATATGTGTTTATTTAAAGTTCACCCACATCTTTTCATGCTTTAATAAGTTTTTTGTATTCTGAATTAAAATTCCATTGAATATAAGGATCACATCTATTGAGAGACATTTAGTATGAGTTGGGGAATATGAGTTCCAGTTTTTGGTAATTATTAATGAAGTTTCTATAAACACTAGTGTACATTTTCAAATGAGTTGGAGAAAGCTAAGAATGCAGTCACTAGATGATGTAGTAACATTATATTTATCTTTGGAAGAAACTGCCAAACTGCCTTCTAATGTGGTCAAGCCATCTTACATTCCGACTAGTTCCCATGACTCCACTTGGTGTGGTCAGTATCTCAAATACAAACTACTCAATTCAATTCTGTACCACTGGTCTGATTGTCTTAACAGGTGTGCAATGATATCACCTTGCTTTAACTTTCCTAATAACAAATGATGTTGATCATCCTTGCATGTTATGACTTATCTTGTATATATATTCTTTGGTAAAGAGTCTGTTTAGATCTTTCCTTATCATGCATCTTGCAAATATCCTCTCTCATTCTGTGGTTCATCTATTGACCACAAGAGTGTCTTTAATAGAGCAGAAGTTTTTAACTTTAATAAAGTTCAAAGTTTTACCTTCATTGGTCAAATCTTTGGTGCTGTAGCTAAAAACTCACAACAAAGTTGCAAGTGACATGTTCTGATATAATTTTAGTACTGCTACTTTTGGTGACATCTATTTCATAGGCAAAGTGCCTGCCTGTCACAATTTTTTCTGAAATATCTTAAAACAGATTTAAAAGAGATAATTAGTAAGAATTGAGAAAAAATATAGCAACAAAGGCAGATCAAGCCAACCATTAAATAAATATGCCCAAAGCTTCTCATCCTGCTTAAAATTCATGAGCTTTAGATGATTTCCCCTCCACTATCTGGCTAGGTGTGATTTAAAATAAATATATTATGCTGGAACACACATACATCATCACTAATGTTTTGATAGAAGAAATGTTTCATCAGGAAATTCCTCATTTATTATCTGAGAGACCTCACGTCCTCCTGCAGTTACCTGCCCCTTCCAGAAATACTCAACCCTCAGCTTGGGAAGCAAACTGAACTGAAGGAAGGAGTCTGTGAGGTTAAGGAACTTATCCAAAGTCACACGACCAGCAAGTGGCAAGCTCCAAATTTGAATCCCGACTCAGCACACACCCCAGCCGGTACTCCTGGTCCCTGTGGGACAGTCTGTCCAGAGATGCTCGGTTTAAGGAAACTGATGTCATCTCTACTTCAAGGAGGCGCCCTGCACCCTTCCCCACTGGCCTGGCCTCCCCTGGCCTCCAAGCCTGTAGAATCATATCATATAATTTAGGCTTCCCTCTCCTTCCAAAACATAAACTAGAGAAAAGGAAAAACACACCCCAGGATGTGCCTATCACCGAAGCGTGTGAATGTGGGAGAGAACCAGCCTTCAGGGGATGATAAAGAACTTGGACAAAATATACTATTTTTTTAAAGTACCAAAAGACCTTCTATACCCAAACAGTTTTTGCTGAAACTAAAATGCACATAATAAAACGTATTGAGAGAACTTATAATTACGCCAAATTAAACTATGCAGAAGTATCTCTCTGGCCGTGAGAACCACTTATTTCTTGGTGCAGTTGCATTCAGTGACTGGAGCCAGGGTAGCCACAGTTCAGAAAGAAGCAGCTTCATGAGAGAAAGAGGTCATTCTCTCAGAAGAATGGCCTTTGCCCTCCTGAGCTAGGGTCTGGCTGGCTTCTCTGGGAGGGTGGGCGCCGCAGGCATCACTCTATGAGAGCCTGCTTTCAGGGCTTAGTGCTGGCCAGAGGAGCCTCTTAGCTCTTCATCCATCTCCAGGGATTTTATGCATTCAGCAAATATCACCTTGTGTAGGCATGAACCCCAACTCCAACCTCCTCCACAGGGATTAGTGGAGAACTTCTTTAGAATTGTCCCCTCTCCTCACACGCTGACCTGGAATCCAAGACCTAACGTTGAGTCCCTGCTGCACTAATGACTAGTTGTGTGACCCTGCTTCACCTTTCTGGATCACTTTCTTCTCATCTGCAAACAGGAGTGGTAGGACTCCAGGTGGGGCCAGATTGATGCTCTCACTGATGGTTAACAGGAGATTGCTGTGGCAGCAGAAAATTGGGACAGACGATGACATTGTTCTCAACACTGCCCTTCAAAGCTTGCTGCAGACCCTTTAGGTCCTTTTGGTAACTCAAGTTTCCTCTCAGAATATGGAAAGCAGGGCAAACTCAGTCAGCATTGATGCCCTTTCCTTCCCTTTTCTTACAACAGCCTCAAAGGGCACCACCTGTTTTTGCATGCCTCGCTGCCTCTGCTGGTTCCAGGCAGCTCTGCCCTACACCCCACACCCCATGAATGCCCTGCACCTCAATGCATCTTCAGGAGGAATTTCAGGGTGAGTGCTGCCATTCAGATTTCAAAGACTCCAAACAGAGGACTTTGAGCCCCATAGCCCTGTGTGACGAAGGGATGGAGCTGGTACAGGGAGTTTGGGAGGATTAACCAGCTCTCCCACAGAGAGGCCAGGCAACCTGTGTTACTAAATCCTCCTACCAGATTAAGCTCAAGTCTGTGGATCACCCACAGCCTTGAACAGATGTGACACGATGGGACACTTTCTGGGCCTCCATCCAATGAAGGAGCCAAAAGTAGACAGCACATGGGCACATGGCACTTGTCACTCTCTCCCGGGTGTTATTTGCACAGGCAGCAGGGAGTCTGGAAAAGAACAAGAGCCAAAAGGCCTGAGTTTTCCCTCAACTCTGCCACTTGCCAGCTGTGTGACTTTGAATCGTTACTTCCCTTCTCTGGGCCTCTGTTCTCGCAACAGGAAAACAGCAATCATTGTGGATTTCACAGTCTTGAAGTTTTCTGAGATAGACTATTAAAGACTGGTATCCTCAGAGTTTGTTTATGAAACATGGAGATGAGATGACTGCCCCTGCCTGGGAGGGGGGCCTGGCTCACTGTCCTCCCATATCACTGACTTTCCCAGCTTCTCTTCTCTCTGTGCTCCATGGTGTCTCACAGGGGCTTACACCTTAATGTTCTATGCTTCCAGTTCCTCTTGTCACCATGGTTCCTTGCCAACAGGGATCCTGTCGTATTTATCTTTACTTCCCCACATCTAGTCGCACATGGGATCCTAGAAATGCACATCAAACTGAAAATACTTGTAAGTGATGTCCACCTTTGGGGTCCCTAGTGCAGCGAGTGCAGCAGACCAGGCATCATTTAGTAACATAGACATGTTCGTTAGGTAATTTCTTCATCATGGAAACACAATGCTAGGTGATGAAGTCACACCTAGACTGTAGGTATAACCTGCAGGGCCTACTGTGGTATGTGTATTCTGTTGTTGATTCACACATCATTACATAGTGTGGCACTGTGTCTATATCAGGTCCTACCACCCTGCCTAGATGGTACTCACTTGTAGGGGAGCCAGGATCTGGTGCATCCCTGTATCATACCATGGTGCTAAAAAAGGCTCACAGTGGGGGTTCAGCGAGCATGTAGAAAGCTAGAAGATAGTTGGGAAAGGGAAAGAAAAAAACAGATATCCCAGCCTCAGAGCTTAACCCACAGTTCCTTCCACCCGCTCCACTGCCAGGCAGACCCACATTCTCACTCTTCTTTTCAAGAGAAAGACCCAGACATTTTCTTAGCCTCCTGGTCATAAATTACCAAATTCATAAAGCCCACCTATGGTTTCCTTTCCAGCAAGACTTTCCTGTGTGACGCTTAATGACTCAACCAGTTGCCCAAAGGTTTCAGTTGCTTTGGGTTGCCAAAATTTGGAGAAAATCCAGTCCTGATTCTGTCATGCACAAAGACCTCCATAAGATCTCCGTAAAGGGCCGGGCACGGTGGCTCGTAATTGTAAGCTTCATCCTATGAAGCGGCCGGGGCTAGGGATCTCGGTTCAAGTCCCACCTGGGGCCGTAGCAAGACCTAGTCCCCAAAAAAATAGCTGGGCATGGTGGCGCGTGCCTGTCATCCCAGCTACCTGGGAAGCTGAGGCTGGGGATTGCTTGAGTCTGTGGTACCCGGGGCAACGAGAGCCTGCGGTTCCACAGGCAAAAATAGCGAGACCTAGTCTCAAAAAAAAAAAAGATCTCCATAAAGACAGGTGAGGGGTGAGGAGGATCAACCTTCTAATCACTTGCACCCCCTCCCATTTAGGCAGAACCCCCTGTCTTCTGCCTCTTTATCCTTGTTCATGCTGTTCTCTTTCTGTAAAGGAGCCTTCACCCATCCTCAAAGCAGACCCTCACACTCTGACTCCAAAACTGCTGCCACCATCACAGCCAGTTGACCTGGTTGGCTCATACCCTGCAAAATACAACTCAGGTGTGGCCTGATCAGTCTGAGGTCAATTGCACAGGCAGCAAGCAGGACACTAAGGATCAGGGCCCTAGAGTCCATGCTCAGTACCAGCACATGAGAGCTGTGTGGCTGTAGGAAAGTCACCTCCCAACTCTGAGCCTCAGTTTACACATCTGTGAAAAGACATGTTGATACCTTCTTGCAAGAAGTAAATGAGTTAATGAATGTAAAGAACTTGGTACAGAATTTTGCTCACAGGCAGATCTCAAATAATAGCTGCTGTAGTCATGCAAAGAGCAGGCCCCAGACCCCAGCTGGATGATGGGCCCATCTCCACACGTCTACAAGATGGTCATGGCTGCAAAATGTAAACAGTTGTGATCAATAAACTCTCTGTTATCTCACAAAGCAAAATGTTCAGATGGAAAGACCCTAGTGTGGGTATCAGGTATCTCAATACTCAAATTCTCAGCATTACAAGCCAGTTTCTGTGTGACTCTTCATGGTATGAAGGTGGTTGCCACAACTCTGAATATGTCACCCCTTCCCTCACCAATGCCCAGAGGTAAAAAGAAGCCACATGTGTCTTGAGTCTCTGGATATGCTCCTTATATTTCATGGTGGGTTCTGGGGGCAGGAGGATGATTACATGCACCTTTAACTTCAAAAGCCAGAGGAAGGGAAAAAGCTTTACTGAGATGTACAAAAAAAAATCTTTCTACAGTAAGAGCCAAGGTGGACCCTCTGACTCTCATGCAGAATCTGGTTCTCTAATGTTCATTCGGAGTCCAATGTTGGAGGAACTGAGATCAGTCCAAATTCAGAGATGAGTTGGGGAGAACCGAGATTCCCTCTCCCAGCCTCCATGCCCTACCTTCTTCCTGCTGTATGGGACTGGTGGGCAGTGCTGACCATGGAAGCAGGAGGCCCACAGCTGTAAATGGTTCTCTGACCAGAGACACAATTTGCCCCTGGCACCTTTCTGCCTCTGGCAGACCCAGAACTGATGGCTATTTCCTTTCCTTTTTGCATCTTCTTCTAGAAAAACAGAAATCAATGAGTGATTCAAACTAAAGAGAAGAGGTGCTTTTTGTTTCATAGAAAAAGCCAGCAATTCAGGGCCCCATGGTCTTTAGGGACCTATGTTTCTTCCATCTTTCTGCTCCTCCACTCTCAGCATATGTTCACCTTCCAGGTCACCCTGTCGATAATGCCATCATTATCAAAGGTCACGTTCTAAAAAGAAAAGGAAAAAGGAAAACAAAATCCTACATCTGCCAAAACTCCTTTTTCGAGGCACTTTCCCCAATACCCCACTCAAAGCTTCTTCTGTCTCACTGGCTAGAACTTGGTCACAGAGTCACACCACACTGCTGAGAAGACCATGCATGTCCTCCCAATGGGACATTTGGTGATCCTCAGCTCACTTAAGTCAGTTAGCAAGGGAAGAGAATAGTTTCTGGGCAGGCAGCTAGCAGGCTTTCCTGAAATGCCAGGGCTGATCGTGAGTAACATGAGTTCTGTATAAAAGATCTGTAACATGAGCTCTGTACAAAAGATCTGAATGGCCACTGCAAAGTGTCCAGGGGAGAGGGACCTGGCAGGATAGTGGCTGCATTGCTGTTTTGTTCATTAGTTTTGCTCGGCTCTCATTTGTATACCTACAGGGCAGCACACATAGCTTCATCTCTGAGTCTCCTTGGGCCTCACAGGGAAGTGTAGTCACTAAATCGATGGTGGACAATTGAATAAGAGGCCAAGGTTCATACTTCTGTGTGTTCACACATTTACCCAGAAGGAAGCTACTGACACATCTTCTACACACCAAGTTTTATGCTAGGTACTGAGGACTCAGAGATTTATAAAAACCCTGCCTCTGGAAAAATAGCCCAGACTGAGGAAAAATAGCCCAGGAACACAGCCATGAGACAGACTGTGCTACATTCTACATTAAGAATAAATAGGAAAAGAAGGAAGGTTGACAGTGGGCCACCTAATGCAGGTGGGTGTATCCATACTGTCATTGACACACTTGCTTGTGGTCAAGGAGGAGGTGGAAGAAAATCCAGAAAGGAAGCCTGCATGTGAATAAGGTTTGAACCTTTGAATAAGTGCTTCATGTTCCAGAAACATTTCCCCACTGTACACAGGCCCTCGGGTGAGGCTCTGGTTCCTGTGCTTTTTCTGCTGACTGGTATTTTCTCATTCTACTCATTTAAATTCCAACATATCTGAGATTAACTCTCAGCTCTACAACATTGAGTATAAGTTCAGAAAAGGGGCTTCTATGTCTATGTGCCTTGGTCCATGACCATTCATGGTGCCAAAAAAGTGAGGCATTGGGCCTAAGTGTGCCTGGCATGGACCAGCCACACAGAGGATTTTAGTCCACATTCCTTCCTTCCCAACCTGCCTCCTTTTGTCTGTGGATATGAGACCAGATGAATGGGGCTCAGGGAACCAGAAAAAGAGGTGCCATAAGTAAGTTACTTAAGGAGGGTAACAGTTTCTGTGTTGATATTTTTAAATGCTGAGTTCAACAGGGGAAAAAATCAGGTAAGAGAGAAACCACACTGCCGGCTAGGGAATAGAGAGCATTGTTCACCCCTTGTGAAGTGGCACAGAGAGCTACTCTAAAGCAGGGCAAATGTCAACCCTCTCAAGGGAAACCACCAAACCTGTGACCCTTGACTTACCCCTACAGTTCCCATGACTCCTCTTGCCGGTTTCTGCCTCTGCAAACTGGGCAGACTTGCTCTGCCCTGCCTGGACCACTCAGGCTGTGAGCATGGACTTGCCAGACATATTCCTGGTAAACTGTTGGCCTCCCTGAGGAATGAACTTTCATCTCCATCCCTCTGCTGGCTGAACTCTCTCCTCTGTGCTATTTGCTCAACACTGACTCTGCATCTTCCTTCAAGGCCCCTTCACCTATAGCTCTCTGTTTTCTGTTTTCCTTTGACTGATCCAATCTGTCCCATCCTTGACAACTGTGTCTCCAGGAAGCCCTGCGATGGCACTGCCCTACTTTAGTCACCTACCCTTAAGATAGCTTCAAGCTGAAGGCACTGTGAGACAGTTGTTCTTGCTCTTCGGTTTCTTGTTTTTGTTTTGTGTGTGTGTGTTTCCCTATTTTGCTGCATCCCCCTCTCACTCTCAGGAACATCTGGCCTGCTGCTTCCCCACATCTTTACTCTCCCTCTGTTTCTACCTCTGCCTACCTCCCCCAAAGCTAGCCTCACCCCACTCAAGGCCACTTGTTCTGTGCACTCTGGCATGGTGGTTTCAGTTCCCCAAATATATTTTCTGTGTCTTTGACCTTCAGTCCTCAGTGTAGATGTCCTCTCTTTTGGATGTCTTCCTGGGTCTTCACCTCCAATGGCCTCAGACTAAAGACTGTGCCGTGAGATTAAAGACTGTGCTGTGAATTCTTTTGCATCTGCTTCTTCCTGTATACTTATTGGTGCTGAAATTAACCAGTTTCTGCCTTTCTGGCCTTGAGGCAGTAAAACATGAGAGCCAGGGCTTGTCTTCTCATTCTTCAGAGTTGTGTCCTAGTACTTAGTTCAGCACTTGCCCCGAGCAGGCACACGAATTACTCACACTGAATGACCCTGCCCTGCACTGGTCACACAGGAAGCATAACAGGATGCACAGCCAGTGTCACCACTGATACATTCAGTCACCAGAATGTCTCCAGTGCCCGCTGTGTGCTAGGACAGGGCTAGATTCCAGGACAGAACAATAAAGAAAACAGTCTCTGCGCTCAAGAAGAATGAGTCTGCTTGGGGGGAGGAGACAATCTAGTGAAGGGGAATGAAGCCATGGTAAAGACACGACCTCATCGTTGTAGAAGTAGAAGGAAGGGAGTCATAATTATGTCTGGGAAAGTCAAGGAAGACTGCTCAGAGGAGGTGGCAATCATTGGGTTCTTTCAGATAGGGAGGAGTTTGCTGGTTTAGGAAATAGGGCTGGGTTGGCCAATTTGGATGAAGCAGCATGAATAAAGATCCTGACGAAGGCAAGGGGTCCCTACATTAGGGGAAAGATGAGAAGTTCAGTGTCATGGGGGTGTTGAGCCCAAGAAGGAAGTAGAGGCAATGCACAAAGACAAAGCCCACACTAGAAAGTCCCAGTAGGCCAGTCATCACAGGTGAATCCTGTCACCACAGACACTACAGAGCCTCAGAGACAGAAGCACATGTCAGTCCTATGGCCAAGTCTGACGTTCAACAAGGTGCCTCTGAGCATAGTGGAGTTTCATTTCCTACCCTTCCTTCTCACATTCTCTATCACCCTTCCATCATTCTTCCTACAGACCAGTGGTTCTCCAAGTCGACTTGTTAAAAATACAAATTCTCAGGCCCCATCCCAGGCCCACTGAAATGAAAATGGGACCAGTCATCTGTGTTGCCACCAGCACTGTTCATGTCTCTAAGCTAAGTTAAAGAACCAGCACACCAAACAATCCTCTTCTTAGAAGGGAAAGAACAAAATAGGAAAATGCTTCCTTTAACTTCAGAGTTTTCTAGTCACAGACCAAGGGGAAGTCTCTAAAACCAGTATCCACTCTATGATGTTCCAGCGAACATCATAGCATTCCATTGCATAGAGACAGGAGGCAGAATGGTTAACCCCCAATCCATTCTGTAATTTGTCTCACAGATAGTATTGAGTTTTGTATGCTTCCAACTTGAACTCAGACACATCTGAGTCCTAGCTCCACTGCTCTCTGCCAAAAATGGAGATGTGGTGCACAGGCAGAGACAAGAGAGCTTCGTTCCTAGTACCTCAGCAGCAGGAGGAGATGGGCATTTCTGGGGGGTTGGGGACACCTTTCTAGGTGCATGTGGCTCATCTCCCTTCACTGGGCTCCTGCAGAAGGGACTCTCAGCTATACAGGGAAGGGCATAGGGAGGGGCACTCCAGCACACACCAGTGACACATGTTTCATATTATATGCAACATTCTTTGTGGGAGCCCCAGTGAAAAATACACATGGCCAACCATCCCTTCCTCAGAAGGATGGGGCCCCAGCAAAGGGGATTTGGCTGCTGGCTTTATCAAGAGTTAGAAACAAAGTAAAGACTCCCAGTTTGTTAGAAGAAGCTTATGCCTAGGCCTTTTATTTGAAGAGTCAGGAGGTAGATACCCAGATCCACCAGGGTCTCTAGATCACATTGTAAAGTATATGAAATTTGTCATCAACCTCAGCTCTCTGCTGTCCTTTTATGTGTGGCTTTTGGGAATGTGGTCACCTGGCTGAGCATCACCTCACAGGGTAGTGCTGGAGACATCCTATGAAATAGCATTTGGAAGAGTACTCTTTGTAAACATATCATAGCATGTGAGTGAAACATAGTACGTGAGACATAGTACATGAAAGGGATTCTTGTGAATGTTACTTTATATAGAATGTTACTGTATGTAGAAAATTTAGAAGGAAATAGTGTCCAAAAAGTATCTGCCAGCCTGACAGAGCAGAAGAAAATGATATACAGAATTGGACATAATTCACCCTCACCGCTTGGTTGCTGTGTGGCTTTAGACAATTTTACTCCTCAGAGTCTCAGACTTATGTGCAAAATGGGGGTAAGAGTGGTCTCCACAGACAGGATGGCTGCAAGAATCAACCTATTTTCTGCAAATACCCTGGCCTATAGAGGTGATCGTAGATCCTGAAGGATGTCCAAAGTGGCATCCTGCTTCATGGGTTTGCAGCCCCTGTAAGAGTCAGCACTGCTCCACACAAGCACTCATTTGAGGGGACCAGGCTGCCTCCACCCCCTGACACTCCTCTGAAAAGCTATTCTTCATCCTCACAGTTCTGGCAGCCTCCCCTCCATCCTTGATCAAGTTACAGGCCCATTTGTTTTCCCCTCACAAAGCACTGCAGTCTGTGGCTTCTCCCCCTTCTCCTCCAGCCTTGTGAGCTGGGCCAGAGTTCAGCACAGAGTAGCACGCCCAACCCTTCTCATTAAGGCACACAGAAAATGTCACAGCTGGTCCTGCATCCATTCCCTCAAATGTGTCTTCATCATTTTCCAAGCCGCTGGAAGCTGTTCCCAGCATCTTCTCCTTTTCAGTGGAGTAAGTTCCCTGGAGGGAAAGGAAGTTTTTTAAACCCACTCCAGCCCAGCAGGTGTGGGTTTGGATGGGACCCAAGGCAGCAGGACAGGAACTAACATTCGTGGCCACCTCATAAGTCCCAGCCTCCTTTCATACACTTCATATCTCAGCATGAGCATCAGTTTTCTGGGGGTTGTTCTTCTGAACCCCCTTAGATTCAGCAAAACCTCCTTACTTACTCCCTTTTGTAATCTGCACTTCTTCTGTAAAACAGCATACATTGAAGTCTTTGCCCCTGGCAGGCTTCATGAGGACCCTTTCAAGGCTATCTCATCATGTAGCATATCTTTGGCACTGACACATAGTAGGTGCATAATGTATAGCTATCTGATGAATGAGTACAGGCTCATGTCAATGCCCTAGGGTTAATACTATAGTTTCCTAATTTTGCAGAGAGCAAGGGAGACTCTGAGAGGTAAAAAGTCTTAGGCAGGACCACACAGTCAGCAGATGGTAGACTGAGATTTCAACCCCAATTTTTACCTCCTGCATCAGATTCAAATTAGGATCCAGGCTGCAAATGTTAACAAAGGCAATTTTTTTTTCAAGGAAGAAGCTAAAACTGTTTGCCCAGAATTCCCTCTCCACCCCCAACATAGCATGGTTTGTACTGAGCAGAAGTTTTCAGCGCTTTGTGCAACCCATGTGGGTGAGGAGAGAGACAGGGGCGGCTGTTGTCCCTCAGCTGCCAGGGACTGGGTCCTCACACAGAGCCCCTCCCCAGCTGGTCCCCACCAGGCTGACTAGGATGAAAAGTCTCAGAACAAAGGTCACATTTTCCCCAGTGAAGCAGAGAAGCCTACACTGGGAAAACAATGGCCGTGCTGGGGATCAAAGAGAGCTGGGCCCAGACTGAGGACAAAAGCTGAGCCCCAGCTTGATAAGAATGACAACCTGCTCTGCTCTGCCTCTGGTCTTTTGAGGCCCACCTCACCTTCCCAGCCTTACCTACCAACTTTTCTCCCTCCCCACCCCCACATGGAGCACTCCAGGAATGCAGCCTAATTGTTCCTCTCCCAGCCTCCGTGTTATATTCCATGCAACATCTTCCCTGAGTTTTCCTCTGCCAAAAGCAACCCTTCCCTCCTTCCTCTTAAGTGCACTTGTTTAGGATTCAGCAGGCATTTTAGTCCCAAAGCTGCCTCCTCTAGGACTTTTCCCCCTTGGATCCATTACACCTTACTGTGCACTTGCCCAGAACTGAGTCCTGTTTCCAGGTACAGCACGGACCACACTGACTTGTGACTGCCAGCACCAATGCTCACCTCCCCAGCCAGCTGTGACCAGGTAGGGTCCAGCCAATTTCTTAACGATTTTGTAAATGCACAGGAGGAGCAGCATAGGAAAAGGCTGAGTGAATAAAGCAATGAATGGAGTAGTGTGCGCTGTCCAAAGACCTGGAAATTCACTAGAGTACCATGTCTTAATGACTCAAACCTCTGACCTCTCAATTTCCTTCATTTTCATTTTATTCAACTAATATTTTTAAAGTGCCTCCCCTGGTTGGGGCACTGCTGGGTGCGGAGAGTGGGATGGTCAGCAAAACAAGTCCCTGGCCTTGTGGAGTGATAGTCTAGTAGCAGGAACAGGGAAACCAAACATTGACCAACTAAAACCTAGGGCAAGTGAGCACCAAAACTAGCAAGTAGAGAAGCCGATATTTAAACCCTTTGCACACAATCGCAAGACAAAACAGGTTTTGGGAGAAACAAGCACAAGATTTACTTTAAAAACAAAAACAAAAAAACAAGAGTCATTAAGGCCACGAGTGGCCTCTTGTCTTGCCCTAGTTATCGCCCAGTCTCTAAAGTCCTAAAACACAAAGAAGCAGTATCCCAAGATGCATGTCTCAAGATGGCATCCCCTCTCTGCCCCAAGCATGAACAGCAGCTTAAACAAAGAAATACAATTTCTGCATAAACAAAATTTATAAGTGTGTTAAAGGAAAAGCACTGAACAAGAAAATAAATGAGTATATATTGATCCGCATGCCAAAATTTGTTGAGTCCCTCAGATATCAGGCAGAGGTCTAGGCTCCAGTAGGAATATATCAGAGAAATTGTTGATTATGGAGCTCCTCAAGCCAATAACAGAGGAATGTGGTCCAGCTAAGTCTAAGGTTTACTGGAGAAAATGATAGCAAAGTGATCTAAGGAAATGAGTAAGCATTAAAGAAGCATAAAGGCAGACGGTAGAAAGACTAAATGTTTGTTTTGATGGCTAATGGGATGGAATTGCCTATAAGAAGCAATAGTCATGAAATTACTCACAAAGAACTTGGTAGCAGAAATTGGTAGAGTAATCCAGGAAGTGTGAAGAACACACTCAAATGCTCATAGATAATTTGTACTTTGCCAAAGGTCAACCTGATGCCAGTGAGGAGAAACAGAGCCCCAATGCTGTGTGTCACCTACTGCTTGGCACCTGTGAGATGGATCAGGACCTTCTCCAGTCCATAGATGGACCTCTGGGATCAAAAGCAAGTAACCCCAGGAGGTCATCTTCTTGAGGATCAAACTCAACCTGGAATTTCCTATCAAGAGACAGTCATGTACTACAGCTAAAACAAAAGACAGTAACTCATGGTGGAGTTTTTATTCAACAACAATTTATCATCTGCAGTAGGCTTTCACATAAAGGGTCTCACATCTTCTAAGAACAATGATCAACCATAAGGTTCGATGGGACTAGTCCTAATTAATTTTCTTACTTTTTAAATCTTTTTTTCATTGACGTAACATTGCATTAGAGCACCCTCAAAGCCTCATGTGTGCTTCATTAGAGATCAACTTCTGATCATAGCACATCACAATAACCACTAAAGGTAAATTCTATCCCTCTCCATACCATTGAACCCTCTCACCTAATGGATGCATACACTCCTAACCCCCCAGGCCCTTACCTTCTGATGACCACTAATTTGTCTTATAGACTAAATATTCTATAGTATAATTTGGTTTTATCACCTGAAAGTTTGCTTTTGTCTTGTTTAGTTCTTTCATTTTGTTTTTTTATATACAACTTATGAATGGAATCATATGGTGTTTGTCATTCTCCATCTGACTTATTTCACTAAGCATAAATCAAGGTCCATCTGTATGGCTGCAAATGGCAGGATTTCATCTTCTTGTACAGCTGAGTCATAATCCATTGTGCATATGTGCATGTATATATATATATATATATATATATATATACATATGATACGTGTGTGCATGCACATGTGTGTATCTACATCTTCTTTATCCACTCATCTGCTAGTGGTCACTTAGCTCTTGGCTCTTATAAATAATGCTGCAGTACACATGGGGATACATATAAATCTCATTGAATTCACTTTTTGTAATTCTTCAGGTAAATACCCAGAAGCGGGATAAATGTGTCATGTGCAATTCATATTCATAATATTTTGAGGAATCTCCATACTACTTTCCATAATGACTGTACCAATTTATAGTCCCACTGATAGTATACTCATTAACTATACTAATAAGAATGCATAAGTATAAAGTGTTCTTATTAACTATAACTTTAGAGCAAGGTTCATCACTCATCTTAAAGTTCCTCACTCAACCTTTGGGATGAATGCCCCCAACTGGAGAGCTGTGCATAGGATGGTATGTTTACTAGTTTGATTGGGCTGTCATTGCAAAGAATCACAAAATGAGTGCCTTAAACAACAGAGATTTATTTTCTGACAAGTCTAAAGGCTAGAAGTCTGAGGGCAAACTACCAGTGATATGGGGAGCACCTACCCCCTTGGGTGCCATAAACAGAGTTGATATATACATAGGCTTGTAGATTTTACTGAGAGCTGAGTAGCACCTTGATTAGCATACATGCCTGACAGGACTTCCCCCTAGCCAGGAGTTCTCTTGAAGGGAAGATTTGGGAAGAAAGATATAAAGAGGCTCAAGGAACAAAGAAAGGGATTCAGCCATACTGGCCAGGGATTTTGGAGGATGGAAATGTTAGCCACATGAGCCTGGCCATTCAGTTAAGGCCTGGGGCCTGCAGCTGTAGCTTTTGGTTGGCCCAAGCTAGTAGTGTGTATGTTAAAGGAAGCTAAAGAGGTCAGAGATTTGAACACCGTGTTGGAGTTAGTCTTGCTGAACTTGACTTGGATGTTTTTTGGAGATGCTGTGTGAGTCAGGCCTGAGAAGAAAATGAACTTTGCTGATTCCTGTACTATAAAGTTTCTTTCTACTACCTGGAAAGGGACAAGCAGAAGATAGCATGTAGGAGCTGGAACACATCAACGAAAGATGTCTACTCTTAGAACACGTGTAAATGAACTCTGAAAGACTGGGCTGGTGGTGAGGTTAACAGGACTAAAGAACTGAGGGTTTTGGACAATCTGGGGGAAGGACTTTGGACAATGTTGAGAAAGTTTTTGGACAATGTTGAAGTAATCGGAGTTTTTCTTATATGTTTCTTTTTGCAGTATATAGGAAATCACTTTGGTTAGTAATAAATTAGTCTGTACTCTAAGAGTCTTGTTATGATGGAATTTAGTGAAAAGACTGAGGATGGCAGAAAGAAACCACAAGTTTGAATGTCATTAGGCTGCAGGAGTTGTAAAAGTTACATTTGAGGTCAAGTGGCTGTGAGTTCAAAATGCAGTTCCAACTTTTTTTTTTTCTCTACAGTCAGTTGGGAGCTGAGAGAAGCTGGTGGCATAAGAAAAAGAAAGGAGTCTGAAAATGTAAGGTGTTGAGCCTACCGGGGATATGCAATAGAAAGCATTTACCTGCAGGAGGTTAGGATTTGAATCTGCCTTGGAGAAGCAGACAGAGATGACTTGAGTTACAAAGTTAGAAAGCCTAGGGTTTCTCCTACAGACTCTCTCCTTGTCTTATAGATAACCATCTTCTCCTGGTGTCTTTATATGATCTCTCTGTTTCCAAATTTCCTCTTTTTATAAGGACACCAGTCACTTTGGATTAAAGCTCATCCTAGTGACCTTATTTTAATTCAATTACTTATTTAAAAACTCAATTACTTGTTTAAAAACCTAAAAATCTAAGGTTCTGGGGATCAGTACCTCAGCACATGAATTTGGGGACAATATAGTTCAGTCCATGACAGATGGGTTAACATTTCCAAATTTCTGCACAGTGACTGTCACACCACAGAGGCTGGCTCAGTGGTATCATCAGCATTGGTACCATGGGAGGGGGATGGTACCATGGGTCAGATGACTGCCACTTGTCTCTCACGTGCTGTGATGGACAACTAGAGACCTTAATGTACCCTAGGTTCTAATCCTCCTTGCTGCCTGGATGACACTGACAAGACCTTGAAGACTTCTCAGTAACAACAAAGGGGATGTACCTCATGATATCTATGTTCCTTTCTTTCTCACGTAGCTCTATTGTATAAATAGAGAAAACAAAGTCCCCAGCACTGGCTGCTCAAGAACAAAGCAGGGAGGAGGCTGAGGTTCTGCCATTTTAGAAGCAGCCACTGATATGCTCTGGTGCTCACTTCCGCTGCTTCTCTGAACATGCAGCTGAAGCAATTCCAGAAAACACTGTTTTCCTTACCCTTCCCCTACTGCCCTCCCCAGCAAATGAGACACAGCATTTTTCCTAGAGGTAATCCATTATAATATTATCAATCCCAGAAGCTGCCCTGATAAGACTCAATTGTCTCCACATTACCCACCGGTCTCTTAAGCCAGATTCACTCATCTGATTCTGGCAACCTGCCCT